>JAWNGG020000509.1:0-33839 GCA_036937485.2 Tetragonisca angustula | reverse complement strand
TTGACATCACTCTACCCGCAATAATATTAGAAAAAATGACACAGGACTAACAGGTACGATGCATTACGATATATTTCGAAGTATTACACGGTTACAAACGGTTCTGCTGCATTCGATACACTGCAAGCACCAATTCCGCATATTACAGTATATTATATTTGTATACACAAACTAATCACGTTTGTGACTTTATTACACTTAATTACACCTCAATGACCCATTGCGTCGGAATTTATTAGGGAACAGTCGCATTTTATCGCGATCTAACACGAATAACCGTTAGTGACATCAAATCTGAATGGATTTGACATCACTCTACCCGCAATAATATTAGAAAAAATGACACAGGACTAACAGGTACGATGCATTACGATATATTTCGAAGTATTACACGGTTACAAACGGTTCTGCTGCATTCGATACACTGCAAGCACCAATTCCGCATATTACAGTATATTATATTTGTATACACAAACTAATCACGTTTGTGACTTTATTACACTTAATTACACCTCAATGACCCATTGCGTCGGAATTTATTAGGGAACAGTCGCATTTTATCGCGATCTAACACGAATAACCGTTAGTGACATCAAATCTGAATGGATTTGACATCACTCTACCCGCAATAATATTAGAAAAAATGACACAGGACTAACAGGTACGATGCATTACGATATATTTCGAAGTATTACACGGTTACAAACGGTTCTGCTGCATTCGATACACTGCAAGCACCAATTCCGCATATTACAGTATATTATATTTGTATACACAAACTAATCACGTTTGTGACTTTATTACACTTAATTACACCTCAATGACCCATTGCGTCGGAATTTATTAGGGAACAGTCGCATTTTATCGCGATCTAACACGAATAACCGTTAGTGACATCAAATCTGAATGGATTTGACATCACTCTACCCGCAATAATATTAGAAAAAATGACACAGGACTAACAGGTACGATGCATTACGATATATTTCGAAGTATTACACGGTTACAAACGGTTCTGCTGCATTCGATACACTGCAAGCACCAATTCCGCATATTACAGTATATTATATTTGTATACACAAACTAATCACGTTTGTGACTTTATTACACTTAATTACACCTCAATGACCCATTGCGTCGGAATTTATTAGGGAACAGTCGCATTTTATCGC
Source organism: Tetragonisca angustula (assembly GCA_036937485.2). Taxonomy (NCBI): domain Eukaryota; kingdom Metazoa; phylum Arthropoda; class Insecta; order Hymenoptera; family Apidae; genus Tetragonisca; species Tetragonisca angustula. The sequence goes on along the minus strand of JAWNGG020000509.1, from coordinate 32,667 downwards.
GATCTAACACGAATAACCGTTAGTGACATCAAATCTGAATGGATTTGACATCACTCTACCCGCAATAATATTAGAAAAAATGACACAGGACTAACAGGTACGATGCATTACGATATATTTCGAAGTATTACACGGTTACAAACGGTTCTGCTGCATTCGATACACTGCAAGCACCAATTCCGCATATTACAGTATATTATATTTGTATACACAAACTAATCACGTTTGTGACTTTATTACACTTAATTACACCTCAATGACCCATTGCGTCGGAATTTATTAGGGAACAGTCGCATTTTATCGCGATCTAACACGAATAACCGTTAGTGACATCAAATCTGAATGGATTTGACATCACTCTACCCGCAATAATATTAGAAAAAATGACACAGGACTAACAGGTACGATGCATTACGATATATTTCGAAGTATTACACGGTTACAAACGGTTCTGCTGCATTCGATACACTGCAAGCACCAATTCCGCATATTACAGTATATTATATTTGTATACACAAACTAATCACGTTTGTGACTTTATTACACTTAATTACACCTCAATGACCCATTGCGTCGGAATTTATTAGGGAACAGTCGCATTTTATCGCGATCTAACACGAATAACCGTTAGTGACATCAAATCTGAATGGATTTGACATCACTCTACCCGCAATAATATTAGAAAAAATGACACAGGACTAACAGGTACGATGCATTACGATATATTTCGAAGTATTACACGGTTACAAACGGTTCTGCTGCATTCGATACACTGCAAGCACCAATTCCGCATATTACAGTATATTATATTTGTATACACAAACTAATCACGTTTGTGACTTTATTACACTTAATTACACCTCAATGACCCATTGCGTCGGAATTTATTAGGGAACAGTCGCATTTTATCGCGATCTAACACGAATAACCGTTAGTGACATCAAATCTGAATGGATTTGACATCACTCTACCCGCAATAATATTAGAAAAAATGACACAGGACTAACAGGTACGATGCATTACGATATATTTCGAAGTATTACACGGTTACAAACGGTTCTGCTGCATTCGATACACTGCAAGCACCAATTCCGCATATTACAGTATATTATATTTGTATACACAAACTAATCACGTTTGTGACTTTATTACACTTAATTACACCTCAATGACCCATTGCGTCGGAATTTATTAGGGAACAGTCGCATTTTATCGCGATCTAACACGAATAACCGTTAGTGACATCAAATCTGAATGGATTTGACATCACTCTACCCGCAATAATATTAGAAAAAATGACACAGGACTAACAGGTACGATGCATTACGATATATTTCGAAGTATTACACGGTTACAAACGGTTCTGCTGCATTCGATACACTGCAAGCACCAATTCCGCATATTACAGTATATTATATTTGTATACACAAACTAATCACGTTTGTGACTTTATTACACTTAATTACACCTCAATGACCCATTGCGTCGGAATTTATTAGGGAACAGTCGCATTTTATCGCGATCTAACACGAATAACCGTTAGTGACATCAAATCTGAATGGATTTGACATCACTCTACCCGCAATAATATTAGAAAAAATGACACAGGACTAACAGGTACGATGCATTACGATATATTTCGAAGTATTACACGGTTACAAACGGTTCTGCTGCATTCGATACACTGCAAGCACCAATTCCGCATATTACAGTATATTATATTTGTATACACAAACTAATCACGTTTGTGACTTTATTACACTTAATTACACCTCAATGACCCATTGCGTCGGAATTTATTAGGGAACAGTCGCATTTTATCGCGATCTAACACGAATAACCGTTAGTGACATCAAATCTGAATGGATTTGACATCACTCTACCCGCAATAATATTAGAAAAAATGACACAGGACTAACAGGTACGATGCATTACGATATATTTCGAAGTATTACACGGTTACAAACGGTTCTGCTGCATTCGATACACTGCAAGCACCAATTCCGCATATTACAGTATATTATATTTGTATACACAAACTAATCACGTTTGTGACTTTATTACACTTAATTACACCTCAATGACCCATTGCGTCGGAATTTATTAGGGAACAGTCGCATTTTATCGCGATCTAACACGAATAACCGTTAGTGACATCAAATCTGAATGGATTTGACATCACTCTACCCGCAATAATATTAGAAAAAATGACACAGGACTAACAGGTACGATGCATTACGATATATTTCGAAGTATTACACGGTTACAAACGGTTCTGCTGCATTCGATACACTGCAAGCACCAATTCCGCATATTACAGTATATTATATTTGTATACACAAACTAATCACGTTTGTGACTTTATTACACTTAATTACACCTCAATGACCCATTGCGTCGGAATTTATTAGGGAACAGTCGCATTTTATCGCGATCTAACACGAATAACCGTTAGTGACATCAAATCTGAATGGATTTGACATCACTCTACCCGCAATAATATTAGAAAAAATGACACAGGACTAACAGGTACGATGCATTACGATATATTTCGAAGTATTACACGGTTACAAACGGTTCTGCTGCATTCGATACACTGCAAGCACCAATTCCGCATATTACAGTATATTATATTTGTATACACAAACTAATCACGTTTGTGACTTTATTACACTTAATTACACCTCAATGACCCATTGCGTCGGAATTTATTAGGGAACAGTCGCATTTTATCGCGATCTAACACGAATAACCGTTAGTGACATCAAATCTGAATGGATTTGACATCACTCTACCCGCAATAATATTAGAAAAAATGACACAGGACTAACAGGTACGATGCATTACGATATATTTCGAAGTATTACACGGTTACAAACGGTTCTGCTGCATTCGATACACTGCAAGCACCAATTCCGCATATTACAGTATATTATATTTGTATACACAAACTAATCACGTTTGTGACTTTATTACACTTAATTACACCTCAATGACCCATTGCGTCGGAATTTATTAGGGAACAGTCGCATTTTATCGCGATCTAACACGAATAACCGTTAGTGACATCAAATCTGAATGGATTTGACATCACTCTACCCGCAATAATATTAGAAAAAATGACACAGGACTAACAGGTACGATGCATTACGATATATTTCGAAGTATTACACGGTTACAAACGGTTCTGCTGCATTCGATACACTGCAAGCACCAATTCCGCATATTACAGTATATTATATTTGTATACACAAACTAATCACGTTTGTGACTTTATTACACTTAATTACACCTCAATGACCCATTGCGTCGGAATTTATTAGGGAACAGTCGCATTTTATCGCGATCTAACACGAATAACCGTTAGTGACATCAAATCTGAATGGATTTGACATCACTCTACCCGCAATAATATTAGAAAAAATGACACAGGACTAACAGGTACGATGCATTACGATATATTTCGAAGTATTACACGGTTACAAACGGTTCTGCTGCATTCGATACACTGCAAGCACCAATTCCGCATATTACAGTATATTATATTTGTATACACAAACTAATCACGTTTGTGACTTTATTACACTTAATTACACCTCAATGACCCATTGCGTCGGAATTTATTAGGGAACAGTCGCATTTTATCGCGATCTAACACGAATAACCGTTAGTGACATCAAATCTGAATGGATTTGACATCACTCTACCCGCAATAATATTAGAAAAAATGACACAGGACTAACAGGTACGATGCATTACGATATATTTCGAAGTATTACACGGTTACAAACGGTTCTGCTGCATTCGATACACTGCAAGCACCAATTCCGCATATTACAGTATATTATATTTGTATACACAAACTAATCACGTTTGTGACTTTATTACACTTAATTACACCTCAATGACCCATTGCGTCGGAATTTATTAGGGAACAGTCGCATTTTATCGCGATCTAACACGAATAACCGTTAGTGACATCAAATCTGAATGGATTTGACATCACTCTACCCGCAATAATATTAGAAAAAATGACACAGGACTAACAGGTACGATGCATTACGATATATTTCGAAGTATTACACGGTTACAAACGGTTCTGCTGCATTCGATACACTGCAAGCACCAATTCCGCATATTACAGTATATTATATTTGTATACACAAACTAATCACGTTTGTGACTTTATTACACTTAATTACACCTCAATGACCCATTGCGTCGGAATTTATTAGGGAACAGTCGCATTTTATCGCGATCTAACACGAATAACCGTTAGTGACATCAAATCTGAATGGATTTGACATCACTCTACCCGCAATAATATTAGAAAAAATGACACAGGACTAACAGGTACGATGCATTACGATATATTTCGAAGTATTACACGGTTACAAACGGTTCTGCTGCATTCGATACACTGCAAGCACCAATTCCGCATATTACAGTATATTATATTTGTATACACAAACTAATCACGTTTGTGACTTTATTACACTTAATTACACCTCAATGACCCATTGCGTCGGAATTTATTAGGGAACAGTCGCATTTTATCGCGATCTAACACGAATAACCGTTAGTGACATCAAATCTGAATGGATTTGACATCACTCTACCCGCAATAATATTAGAAAAAATGACACAGGACTAACAGGTACGATGCATTACGATATATTTCGAAGTATTACACGGTTACAAACGGTTCTGCTGCATTCGATACACTGCAAGCACCAATTCCGCATATTACAGTATATTATATTTGTATACACAAACTAATCACGTTTGTGACTTTATTACACTTAATTACACCTCAATGACCCATTGCGTCGGAATTTATTAGGGAACAGTCGCATTTTATCGCGATCTAACACGAATAACCGTTAGTGACATCAAATCTGAATGGATTTGACATCACTCTACCCGCAATAATATTAGAAAAAATGACACAGGACTAACAGGTACGATGCATTACGATATATTTCGAAGTATTACACGGTTACAAACGGTTCTGCTGCATTCGATACACTGCAAGCACCAATTCCGCATATTACAGTATATTATATTTGTATACACAAACTAATCACGTTTGTGACTTTATTACACTTAATTACACCTCAATGACCCATTGCGTCGGAATTTATTAGGGAACAGTCGCATTTTATCGCGATCTAACACGAATAACCGTTAGTGACATCAAATCTGAATGGATTTGACATCACTCTACCCGCAATAATATTAGAAAAAATGACACAGGACTAACAGGTACGATGCATTACGATATATTTCGAAGTATTACACGGTTACAAACGGTTCTGCTGCATTCGATACACTGCAAGCACCAATTCCGCATATTACAGTATATTATATTTGTATACACAAACTAATCACGTTTGTGACTTTATTACACTTAATTACACCTCAATGACCCATTGCGTCGGAATTTATTAGGGAACAGTCGCATTTTATCGCGATCTAACACGAATAACCGTTAGTGACATCAAATCTGAATGGATTTGACATCACTCTACCCGCAATAATATTAGAAAAAATGACACAGGACTAACAGGTACGATGCATTACGATATATTTCGAAGTATTACACGGTTACAAACGGTTCTGCTGCATTCGATACACTGCAAGCACCAATTCCGCATATTACAGTATATTATATTTGTATACACAAACTAATCACGTTTGTGACTTTATTACACTTAATTACACCTCAATGACCCATTGCGTCGGAATTTATTAGGGAACAGTCGCATTTTATCGCGATCTAACACGAATAACCGTTAGTGACATCAAATCTGAATGGATTTGACATCACTCTACCCGCAATAATATTAGAAAAAATGACACAGGACTAACAGGTACGATGCATTACGATATATTTCGAAGTATTACACGGTTACAAACGGTTCTGCTGCATTCGATACACTGCAAGCACCAATTCCGCATATTACAGTATATTATATTTGTATACACAAACTAATCACGTTTGTGACTTTATTACACTTAATTACACCTCAATGACCCATTGCGTCGGAATTTATTAGGGAACAGTCGCATTTTATCGCGATCTAACACGAATAACCGTTAGTGACATCAAATCTGAATGGATTTGACATCACTCTACCCGCAATAATATTAGAAAAAATGACACAGGACTAACAGGTACGATGCATTACGATATATTTCGAAGTATTACACGGTTACAAACGGTTCTGCTGCATTCGATACACTGCAAGCACCAATTCCGCATATTACAGTATATTATATTTGTATACACAAACTAATCACGTTTGTGACTTTATTACACTTAATTACACCTCAATGACCCATTGCGTCGGAATTTATTAGGGAACAGTCGCATTTTATCGCGATCTAACACGAATAACCGTTAGTGACATCAAATCTGAATGGATTTGACATCACTCTACCCGCAATAATATTAGAAAAAATGACACAGGACTAACAGGTACGATGCATTACGATATATTTCGAAGTATTACACGGTTACAAACGGTTCTGCTGCATTCGATACACTGCAAGCACCAATTCCGCATATTACAGTATATTATATTTGTATACACAAACTAATCACGTTTGTGACTTTATTACACTTAATTACACCTCAATGACCCATTGCGTCGGAATTTATTAGGGAACAGTCGCATTTTATCGCGATCTAACACGAATAACCGTTAGTGACATCAAATCTGAATGGATTTGACATCACTCTACCCGCAATAATATTAGAAAAAATGACACAGGACTAACAGGTACGATGCATTACGATATATTTCGAAGTATTACACGGTTACAAACGGTTCTGCTGCATTCGATACACTGCAAGCACCAATTCCGCATATTACAGTATATTATATTTGTATACACAAACTAATCACGTTTGTGACTTTATTACACTTAATTACACCTCAATGACCCATTGCGTCGGAATTTATTAGGGAACAGTCGCATTTTATCGCGATCTAACACGAATAACCGTTAGTGACATCAAATCTGAATGGATTTGACATCACTCTACCCGCAATAATATTAGAAAAAATGACACAGGACTAACAGGTACGATGCATTACGATATATTTCGAAGTATTACACGGTTACAAACGGTTCTGCTGCATTCGATACACTGCAAGCACCAATTCCGCATATTACAGTATATTATATTTGTATACACAAACTAATCACGTTTGTGACTTTATTACACTTAATTACACCTCAATGACCCATTGCGTCGGAATTTATTAGGGAACAGTCGCATTTTATCGCGATCTAACACGAATAACCGTTAGTGACATCAAATCTGAATGGATTTGACATCACTCTACCCGCAATAATATTAGAAAAAATGACACAGGACTAACAGGTACGATGCATTACGATATATTTCGAAGTATTACACGGTTACAAACGGTTCTGCTGCATTCGATACACTGCAAGCACCAATTCCGCATATTACAGTATATTATATTTGTATACACAAACTAATCACGTTTGTGACTTTATTACACTTAATTACACCTCAATGACCCATTGCGTCGGAATTTATTAGGGAACAGTCGCATTTTATCGCGATCTAACACGAATAACCGTTAGTGACATCAAATCTGAATGGATTTGACATCACTCTACCCGCAATAATATTAGAAAAAATGACACAGGACTAACAGGTACGATGCATTACGATATATTTCGAAGTATTACACGGTTACAAACGGTTCTGCTGCATTCGATACACTGCAAGCACCAATTCCGCATATTACAGTATATTATATTTGTATACACAAACTAATCACGTTTGTGACTTTATTACACTTAATTACACCTCAATGACCCATTGCGTCGGAATTTATTAGGGAACAGTCGCATTTTATCGCGATCTAACACGAATAACCGTTAGTGACATCAAATCTGAATGGATTTGACATCACTCTACCCGCAATAATATTAGAAAAAATGACACAGGACTAACAGGTACGATGCATTACGATATATTTCGAAGTATTACACGGTTACAAACGGTTCTGCTGCATTCGATACACTGCAAGCACCAATTCCGCATATTACAGTATATTATATTTGTATACACAAACTAATCACGTTTGTGACTTTATTACACTTAATTACACCTCAATGACCCATTGCGTCGGAATTTATTAGGGAACAGTCGCATTTTATCGCGATCTAACACGAATAACCGTTAGTGACATCAAATCTGAATGGATTTGACATCACTCTACCCGCAATAATATTAGAAAAAATGACACAGGACTAACAGGTACGATGCATTACGATATATTTCGAAGTATTACACGGTTACAAACGGTTCTGCTGCATTCGATACACTGCAAGCACCAATTCCGCATATTACAGTATATTATATTTGTATACACAAACTAATCACGTTTGTGACTTTATTACACTTAATTACACCTCAATGACCCATTGCGTCGGAATTTATTAGGGAACAGTCGCATTTTATCGCGATCTAACACGAATAACCGTTAGTGACATCAAATCTGAATGGATTTGACATCACTCTACCCGCAATAATATTAGAAAAAATGACACAGGACTAACAGGTACGATGCATTACGATATATTTCGAAGTATTACACGGTTACAAACGGTTCTGCTGCATTCGATACACTGCAAGCACCAATTCCGCATATTACAGTATATTATATTTGTATACACAAACTAATCACGTTTGTGACTTTATTACACTTAATTACACCTCAATGACCCATTGCGTCGGAATTTATTAGGGAACAGTCGCATTTTATCGCGATCTAACACGAATAACCGTTAGTGACATCAAATCTGAATGGATTTGACATCACTCTACCCGCAATAATATTAGAAAAAATGACACAGGACTAACAGGTACGATGCATTACGATATATTTCGAAGTATTACACGGTTACAAACGGTTCTGCTGCATTCGATACACTGCAAGCACCAATTCCGCATATTACAGTATATTATATTTGTATACACAAACTAATCACGTTTGTGACTTTATTACACTTAATTACACCTCAATGACCCATTGCGTCGGAATTTATTAGGGAACAGTCGCATTTTATCGCGATCTAACACGAATAACCGTTAGTGACATCAAATCTGAATGGATTTGACATCACTCTACCCGCAATAATATTAGAAAAAATGACACAGGACTAACAGGTACGATGCATTACGATATATTTCGAAGTATTACACGGTTACAAACGGTTCTGCTGCATTCGATACACTGCAAGCACCAATTCCGCATATTACAGTATATTATATTTGTATACACAAACTAATCACGTTTGTGACTTTATTACACTTAATTACACCTCAATGACCCATTGCGTCGGAATTTATTAGGGAACAGTCGCATTTTATCGCGATCTAACACGAATAACCGTTAGTGACATCAAATCTGAATGGATTTGACATCACTCTACCCGCAATAATATTAGAAAAAATGACACAGGACTAACAGGTACGATGCATTACGATATATTTCGAAGTATTACACGGTTACAAACGGTTCTGCTGCATTCGATACACTGCAAGCACCAATTCCGCATATTACAGTATATTATATTTGTATACACAAACTAATCACGTTTGTGACTTTATTACACTTAATTACACCTCAATGACCCATTGCGTCGGAATTTATTAGGGAACAGTCGCATTTTATCGCGATCTAACACGAATAACCGTTAGTGACATCAAATCTGAATGGATTTGACATCACTCTACCCGCAATAATATTAGAAAAAATGACACAGGACTAACAGGTACGATGCATTACGATATATTTCGAAGTATTACACGGTTACAAACGGTTCTGCTGCATTCGATACACTGCAAGCACCAATTCCGCATATTACAGTATATTATATTTGTATACACAAACTAATCACGTTTGTGACTTTATTACACTTAATTACACCTCAATGACCCATTGCGTCGGAATTTATTAGGGAACAGTCGCATTTTATCGCGATCTAACACGAATAACCGTTAGTGACATCAAATCTGAATGGATTTGACATCACTCTACCCGCAATAATATTAGAAAAAATGACACAGGACTAACAGGTACGATGCATTACGATATATTTCGAAGTATTACACGGTTACAAACGGTTCTGCTGCATTCGATACACTGCAAGCACCAATTCCGCATATTACAGTATATTATATTTGTATACACAAACTAATCACGTTTGTGACTTTATTACACTTAATTACACCTCAATGACCCATTGCGTCGGAATTTATTAGGGAACAGTCGCATTTTATCGCGATCTAACACGAATAACCGTTAGTGACATCAAATCTGAATGGATTTGACATCACTCTACCCGCAATAATATTAGAAAAAATGACACAGGACTAACAGGTACGATGCATTACGATATATTTCGAAGTATTACACGGTTACAAACGGTTCTGCTGCATTCGATACACTGCAAGCACCAATTCCGCATATTACAGTATATTATATTTGTATACACAAACTAATCACGTTTGTGACTTTATTACACTTAATTACACCTCAATGACCCATTGCGTCGGAATTTATTAGGGAACAGTCGCATTTTATCGCGATCTAACACGAATAACCGTTAGTGACATCAAATCTGAATGGATTTGACATCACTCTACCCGCAATAATATTAGAAAAAATGACACAGGACTAACAGGTACGATGCATTACGATATATTTCGAAGTATTACACGGTTACAAACGGTTCTGCTGCATTCGATACACTGCAAGCACCAATTCCGCATATTACAGTATATTATATTTGTATACACAAACTAATCACGTTTGTGACTTTATTACACTTAATTACACCTCAATGACCCATTGCGTCGGAATTTATTAGGGAACAGTCGCATTTTATCGCGATCTAACACGAATAACCGTTAGTGACATCAAATCTGAATGGATTTGACATCACTCTACCCGCAATAATATTAGAAAAAATGACACAGGACTAACAGGTACGATGCATTACGATATATTTCGAAGTATTACACGGTTACAAACGGTTCTGCTGCATTCGATACACTGCAAGCACCAATTCCGCATATTACAGTATATTATATTTGTATACACAAACTAATCACGTTTGTGACTTTATTACACTTAATTACACCTCAATGACCCATTGCGTCGGAATTTATTAGGGAACAGTCGCATTTTATCGCGATCTAACACGAATAACCGTTAGTGACATCAAATCTGAATGGATTTGACATCACTCTACCCGCAATAATATTAGAAAAAATGACACAGGACTAACAGGTACGATGCATTACGATATATTTCGAAGTATTACACGGTTACAAACGGTTCTGCTGCATTCGATACACTGCAAGCACCAATTCCGCATATTACAGTATATTATATTTGTATACACAAACTAATCACGTTTGTGACTTTATTACACTTAATTACACCTCAATGACCCATTGCGTCGGAATTTATTAGGGAACAGTCGCATTTTATCGCGATCTAACACGAATAACCGTTAGTGACATCAAATCTGAATGGATTTGACATCACTCTACCCGCAATAATATTAGAAAAAATGACACAGGACTAACAGGTACGATGCATTACGATATATTTCGAAGTATTACACGGTTACAAACGGTTCTGCTGCATTCGATACACTGCAAGCACCAATTCCGCATATTACAGTATATTATATTTGTATACACAAACTAATCACGTTTGTGACTTTATTACACTTAATTACACCTCAATGACCCATTGCGTCGGAATTTATTAGGGAACAGTCGCATTTTATCGCGATCTAACACGAATAACCGTTAGTGACATCAAATCTGAATGGATTTGACATCACTCTACCCGCAATAATATTAGAAAAAATGACACAGGACTAACAGGTACGATGCATTACGATATATTTCGAAGTATTACACGGTTACAAACGGTTCTGCTGCATTCGATACACTGCAAGCACCAATTCCGCATATTACAGTATATTATATTTGTATACACAAACTAATCACGTTTGTGACTTTATTACACTTAATTACACCTCAATGACCCATTGCGTCGGAATTTATTAGGGAACAGTCGCATTTTATCGCGATCTAACACGAATAACCGTTAGTGACATCAAATCTGAATGGATTTGACATCACTCTACCCGCAATAATATTAGAAAAAATGACACAGGACTAACAGGTACGATGCATTACGATATATTTCGAAGTATTACACGGTTACAAACGGTTCTGCTGCATTCGATACACTGCAAGCACCAATTCCGCATATTACAGTATATTATATTTGTATACACAAACTAATCACGTTTGTGACTTTATTACACTTAATTACACCTCAATGACCCATTGCGTCGGAATTTATTAGGGAACAGTCGCATTTTATCGCGATCTAACACGAATAACCGTTAGTGACATCAAATCTGAATGGATTTGACATCACTCTACCCGCAATAATATTAGAAAAAATGACACAGGACTAACAGGTACGATGCATTACGATATATTTCGAAGTATTACACGGTTACAAACGGTTCTGCTGCATTCGATACACTGCAAGCACCAATTCCGCATATTACAGTATATTATATTTGTATACACAAACTAATCACGTTTGTGACTTTATTACACTTAATTACACCTCAATGACCCATTGCGTCGGAATTTATTAGGGAACAGTCGCATTTTATCGCGATCTAACACGAATAACCGTTAGTGACATCAAATCTGAATGGATTTGACATCACTCTACCCGCAATAATATTAGAAAAAATGACACAGGACTAACAGGTACGATGCATTACGATATATTTCGAAGTATTACACGGTTACAAACGGTTCTGCTGCATTCGATACACTGCAAGCACCAATTCCGCATATTACAGTATATTATATTTGTATACACAAACTAATCACGTTTGTGACTTTATTACACTTAATTACACCTCAATGACCCATTGCGTCGGAATTTATTAGGGAACAGTCGCATTTTATCGCGATCTAACACGAATAACCGTTAGTGACATCAAATCTGAATGGATTTGACATCACTCTACCCGCAATAATATTAGAAAAAATGACACAGGACTAACAGGTACGATGCATTACGATATATTTCGAAGTATTACACGGTTACAAACGGTTCTGCTGCATTCGATACACTGCAAGCACCAATTCCGCATATTACAGTATATTATATTTGTATACACAAACTAATCACGTTTGTGACTTTATTACACTTAATTACACCTCAATGACCCATTGCGTCGGAATTTATTAGGGAACAGTCGCATTTTATCGCGATCTAACACGAATAACCGTTAGTGACATCAAATCTGAATGGATTTGACATCACTCTACCCGCAATAATATTAGAAAAAATGACACAGGACTAACAGGTACGATGCATTACGATATATTTCGAAGTATTACACGGTTACAAACGGTTCTGCTGCATTCGATACACTGCAAGCACCAATTCCGCATATTACAGTATATTATATTTGTATACACAAACTAATCACGTTTGTGACTTTATTACACTTAATTACACCTCAATGACCCATTGCGTCGGAATTTATTAGGGAACAGTCGCATTTTATCGCGATCTAACACGAATAACCGTTAGTGACATCAAATCTGAATGGATTTGACATCACTCTACCCGCAATAATATTAGAAAAAATGACACAGGACTAACAGGTACGATGCATTACGATATATTTCGAAGTATTACACGGTTACAAACGGTTCTGCTGCATTCGATACACTGCAAGCACCAATTCCGCATATTACAGTATATTATATTTGTATACACAAACTAATCACGTTTGTGACTTTATTACACTTAATTACACCTCAATGACCCATTGCGTCGGAATTTATTAGGGAACAGTCGCATTTTATCGCGATCTAACACGAATAACCGTTAGTGACATCAAATCTGAATGGATTTGACATCACTCTACCCGCAATAATATTAGAAAAAATGACACAGGACTAACAGGTACGATGCATTACGATATATTTCGAAGTATTACACGGTTACAAACGGTTCTGCTGCATTCGATACACTGCAAGCACCAATTCCGCATATTACAGTATATTATATTTGTATACACAAACTAATCACGTTTGTGACTTTATTACACTTAATTACACCTCAATGACCCATTGCGTCGGAATTTATTAGGGAACAGTCGCATTTTATCGCGATCTAACACGAATAACCGTTAGTGACATCAAATCTGAATGGATTTGACATCACTCTACCCGCAATAATATTAGAAAAAATGACACAGGACTAACAGGTACGATGCATTACGATATATTTCGAAGTATTACACGGTTACAAACGGTTCTGCTGCATTCGATACACTGCAAGCACCAATTCCGCATATTACAGTATATTATATTTGTATACACAAACTAATCACGTTTGTGACTTTATTACACTTAATTACACCTCAATGACCCATTGCGTCGGAATTTATTAGGGAACAGTCGCATTTTATCGCGATCTAACACGAATAACCGTTAGTGACATCAAATCTGAATGGATTTGACATCACTCTACCCGCAATAATATTAGAAAAAATGACACAGGACTAACAGGTACGATGCATTACGATATATTTCGAAGTATTACACGGTTACAAACGGTTCTGCTGCATTCGATACACTGCAAGCACCAATTCCGCATATTACAGTATATTATATTTGTATACACAAACTAATCACGTTTGTGACTTTATTACACTTAATTACACCTCAATGACCCATTGCGTCGGAATTTATTAGGGAACAGTCGCATTTTATCGCGATCTAACACGAATAACCGTTAGTGACATCAAATCTGAATGGATTTGACATCACTCTACCCGCAATAATATTAGAAAAAATGACACAGGACTAACAGGTACGATGCATTACGATATATTTCGAAGTATTACACGGTTACAAACGGTTCTGCTGCATTCGATACACTGCAAGCACCAATTCCGCATATTACAGTATATTATATTTGTATACACAAACTAATCACGTTTGTGACTTTATTACACTTAATTACACCTCAATGACCCATTGCGTCGGAATTTATTAGGGAACAGTCGCATTTTATCGCGATCTAACACGAATAACCGTTAGTGACATCAAATCTGAATGGATTTGACATCACTCTACCCGCAATAATATTAGAAAAAATGACACAGGACTAACAGGTACGATGCATTACGATATATTTCGAAGTATTACACGGTTACAAACGGTTCTGCTGCATTCGATACACTGCAAGCACCAATTCCGCATATTACAGTATATTATATTTGTATACACAAACTAATCACGTTTGTGACTTTATTACACTTAATTACACCTCAATGACCCATTGCGTCGGAATTTATTAGGGAACAGTCGCATTTTATCGCGATCTAACACGAATAACCGTTAGTGACATCAAATCTGAATGGATTTGACATCACTCTACCCGCAATAATATTAGAAAAAATGACACAGGACTAACAGGTACGATGCATTACGATATATTTCGAAGTATTACACGGTTACAAACGGTTCTGCTGCATTCGATACACTGCAAGCACCAATTCCGCATATTACAGTATATTATATTTGTATACACAAACTAATCACGTTTGTGACTTTATTACACTTAATTACACCTCAATGACCCATTGCGTCGGAATTTATTAGGGAACAGTCGCATTTTATCGCGATCTAACACGAATAACCGTTAGTGACATCAAATCTGAATGGATTTGACATCACTCTACCCGCAATAATATTAGAAAAAATGACACAGGACTAACAGGTACGATGCATTACGATATATT
Organism: Tetragonisca angustula; assembly: GCA_036937485.2. NCBI lineage: Eukaryota > Metazoa > Arthropoda > Insecta > Hymenoptera > Apidae > Tetragonisca > Tetragonisca angustula. The sequence goes on along the minus strand of JAWNGG020000509.1, from coordinate 16,740 downwards.
TCGAAGTATTACACGGTTACAAACGGTTCTGCTGCATTCGATACACTGCAAGCACCAATTCCGCATATTACAGTATATTATATTTGTATACACAAACTAATCACGTTTGTGACTTTATTACACTTAATTACACCTCAATGACCCATTGCGTCGGAATTTATTAGGGAACAGTCGCATTTTATCGCGATCTAACACGAATAACCGTTAGTGACATCAAATCTGAATGGATTTGACATCACTCTACCCGCAATAATATTAGAAAAAATGACACAGGACTAACAGGTACGATGCATTACGATATATTTCGAAGTATTACACGGTTACAAACGGTTCTGCTGCATTCGATACACTGCAAGCACCAATTCCGCATATTACAGTATATTATATTTGTATACACAAACTAATCACGTTTGTGACTTTATTACACTTAATTACACCTCAATGACCCATTGCGTCGGAATTTATTAGGGAACAGTCGCATTTTATCGCGATCTAACACGAATAACCGTTAGTGACATCAAATCTGAATGGATTTGACATCACTCTACCCGCAATAATATTAGAAAAAATGACACAGGACTAACAGGTACGATGCATTACGATATATTTCGAAGTATTACACGGTTACAAACGGTTCTGCTGCATTCGATACACTGCAAGCACCAATTCCGCATATTACAGTATATTATATTTGTATACACAAACTAATCACGTTTGTGACTTTATTACACTTAATTACACCTCAATGACCCATTGCGTCGGAATTTATTAGGGAACAGTCGCATTTTATCGCGATCTAACACGAATAACCGTTAGTGACATCAAATCTGAATGGATTTGACATCACTCTACCCGCAATAATATTAGAAAAAATGACACAGGACTAACAGGTACGATGCATTACGATATATTTCGAAGTATTACACGGTTACAAACGGTTCTGCTGCATTCGATACACTGCAAGCACCAATTCCGCATATTACAGTATATTATATTTGTATACACAAACTAATCACGTTTGTGACTTTATTACACTTAATTACACCTCAATGACCCATTGCGTCGGAATTTATTAGGGAACAGTCGCATTTTATCGCGATCTAACACGAATAACCGTTAGTGACATCAAATCTGAATGGATTTGACATCACTCTACCCGCAATAATATTAGAAAAAATGACACAGGACTAACAGGTACGATGCATTACGATATATTTCGAAGTATTACACGGTTACAAACGGTTCTGCTGCATTCGATACACTGCAAGCACCAATTCCGCATATTACAGTATATTATATTTGTATACACAAACTAATCACGTTTGTGACTTTATTACACTTAATTACACCTCAATGACCCATTGCGTCGGAATTTATTAGGGAACAGTCGCATTTTATCGCGATCTAACACGAATAACCGTTAGTGACATCAAATCTGAATGGATTTGACATCACTCTACCCGCAATAATATTAGAAAAAATGACACAGGACTAACAGGTACGATGCATTACGATATATTTCGAAGTATTACACGGTTACAAACGGTTCTGCTGCATTCGATACACTGCAAGCACCAATTCCGCATATTACAGTATATTATATTTGTATACACAAACTAATCACGTTTGTGACTTTATTACACTTAATTACACCTCAATGACCCATTGCGTCGGAATTTATTAGGGAACAGTCGCATTTTATCGCGATCTAACACGAATAACCGTTAGTGACATCAAATCTGAATGGATTTGACATCACTCTACCCGCAATAATATTAGAAAAAATGACACAGGACTAACAGGTACGATGCATTACGATATATTTCGAAGTATTACACGGTTACAAACGGTTCTGCTGCATTCGATACACTGCAAGCACCAATTCCGCATATTACAGTATATTATATTTGTATACACAAACTAATCACGTTTGTGACTTTATTACACTTAATTACACCTCAATGACCCATTGCGTCGGAATTTATTAGGGAACAGTCGCATTTTATCGCGATCTAACACGAATAACCGTTAGTGACATCAAATCTGAATGGATTTGACATCACTCTACCCGCAATAATATTAGAAAAAATGACACAGGACTAACAGGTACGATGCATTACGATATATTTCGAAGTATTACACGGTTACAAACGGTTCTGCTGCATTCGATACACTGCAAGCACCAATTCCGCATATTACAGTATATTATATTTGTATACACAAACTAATCACGTTTGTGACTTTATTACACTTAATTACACCTCAATGACCCATTGCGTCGGAATTTATTAGGGAACAGTCGCATTTTATCGCGATCTAACACGAATAACCGTTAGTGACATCAAATCTGAATGGATTTGACATCACTCTACCCGCAATAATATTAGAAAAAATGACACAGGACTAACAGGTACGATGCATTACGATATATTTCGAAGTATTACACGGTTACAAACGGTTCTGCTGCATTCGATACACTGCAAGCACCAATTCCGCATATTACAGTATATTATATTTGTATACACAAACTAATCACGTTTGTGACTTTATTACACTTAATTACACCTCAATGACCCATTGCGTCGGAATTTATTAGGGAACAGTCGCATTTTATCGCGATCTAACACGAATAACCGTTAGTGACATCAAATCTGAATGGATTTGACATCACTCTACCCGCAATAATATTAGAAAAAATGACACAGGACTAACAGGTACGATGCATTACGATATATTTCGAAGTATTACACGGTTACAAACGGTTCTGCTGCATTCGATACACTGCAAGCACCAATTCCGCATATTACAGTATATTATATTTGTATACACAAACTAATCACGTTTGTGACTTTATTACACTTAATTACACCTCAATGACCCATTGCGTCGGAATTTATTAGGGAACAGTCGCATTTTATCGCGATCTAACACGAATAACCGTTAGTGACATCAAATCTGAATGGATTTGACATCACTCTACCCGCAATAATATTAGAAAAAATGACACAGGACTAACAGGTACGATGCATTACGATATATTTCGAAGTATTACACGGTTACAAACGGTTCTGCTGCATTCGATACACTGCAAGCACCAATTCCGCATATTACAGTATATTATATTTGTATACACAAACTAATCACGTTTGTGACTTTATTACACTTAATTACACCTCAATGACCCATTGCGTCGGAATTTATTAGGGAACAGTCGCATTTTATCGCGATCTAACACGAATAACCGTTAGTGACATCAAATCTGAATGGATTTGACATCACTCTACCCGCAATAATATTAGAAAAAATGACACAGGACTAACAGGTACGATGCATTACGATATATTTCGAAGTATTACACGGTTACAAACGGTTCTGCTGCATTCGATACACTGCAAGCACCAATTCCGCATATTACAGTATATTATATTTGTATACACAAACTAATCACGTTTGTGACTTTATTACACTTAATTACACCTCAATGACCCATTGCGTCGGAATTTATTAGGGAACAGTCGCATTTTATCGCGATCTAACACGAATAACCGTTAGTGACATCAAATCTGAATGGATTTGACATCACTCTACCCGCAATAATATTAGAAAAAATGACACAGGACTAACAGGTACGATGCATTACGATATATTTCGAAGTATTACACGGTTACAAACGGTTCTGCTGCATTCGATACACTGCAAGCACCAATTCCGCATATTACAGTATATTATATTTGTATACACAAACTAATCACGTTTGTGACTTTATTACACTTAATTACACCTCAATGACCCATTGCGTCGGAATTTATTAGGGAACAGTCGCATTTTATCGCGATCTAACACGAATAACCGTTAGTGACATCAAATCTGAATGGATTTGACATCACTCTACCCGCAATAATATTAGAAAAAATGACACAGGACTAACAGGTACGATGCATTACGATATATTTCGAAGTATTACACGGTTACAAACGGTTCTGCTGCATTCGATACACTGCAAGCACCAATTCCGCATATTACAGTATATTATATTTGTATACACAAACTAATCACGTTTGTGACTTTATTACACTTAATTACACCTCAATGACCCATTGCGTCGGAATTTATTAGGGAACAGTCGCATTTTATCGCGATCTAACACGAATAACCGTTAGTGACATCAAATCTGAATGGATTTGACATCACTCTACCCGCAATAATATTAGAAAAAATGACACAGGACTAACAGGTACGATGCATTACGATATATTTCGAAGTATTACACGGTTACAAACGGTTCTGCTGCATTCGATACACTGCAAGCACCAATTCCGCATATTACAGTATATTATATTTGTATACACAAACTAATCACGTTTGTGACTTTATTACACTTAATTACACCTCAATGACCCATTGCGTCGGAATTTATTAGGGAACAGTCGCATTTTATCGCGATCTAACACGAATAACCGTTAGTGACATCAAATCTGAATGGATTTGACATCACTCTACCCGCAATAATATTAGAAAAAATGACACAGGACTAACAGGTACGATGCATTACGATATATTTCGAAGTATTACACGGTTACAAACGGTTCTGCTGCATTCGATACACTGCAAGCACCAATTCCGCATATTACAGTATATTATATTTGTATACACAAACTAATCACGTTTGTGACTTTATTACACTTAATTACACCTCAATGACCCATTGCGTCGGAATTTATTAGGGAACAGTCGCATTTTATCGCGATCTAACACGAATAACCGTTAGTGACATCAAATCTGAATGGATTTGACATCACTCTACCCGCAATAATATTAGAAAAAATGACACAGGACTAACAGGTACGATGCATTACGATATATTTCGAAGTATTACACGGTTACAAACGGTTCTGCTGCATTCGATACACTGCAAGCACCAATTCCGCATATTACAGTATATTATATTTGTATACACAAACTAATCACGTTTGTGACTTTATTACACTTAATTACACCTCAATGACCCATTGCGTCGGAATTTATTAGGGAACAGTCGCATTTTATCGCGATCTAACACGAATAACCGTTAGTGACATCAAATCTGAATGGATTTGACATCACTCTACCCGCAATAATATTAGAAAAAATGACACAGGACTAACAGGTACGATGCATTACGATATATTTCGAAGTATTACACGGTTACAAACGGTTCTGCTGCATTCGATACACTGCAAGCACCAATTCCGCATATTACAGTATATTATATTTGTATACACAAACTAATCACGTTTGTGACTTTATTACACTTAATTACACCTCAATGACCCATTGCGTCGGAATTTATTAGGGAACAGTCGCATTTTATCGCGATCTAACACGAATAACCGTTAGTGACATCAAATCTGAATGGATTTGACATCACTCTACCCGCAATAATATTAGAAAAAATGACACAGGACTAACAGGTACGATGCATTACGATATATTTCGAAGTATTACACGGTTACAAACGGTTCTGCTGCATTCGATACACTGCAAGCACCAATTCCGCATATTACAGTATATTATATTTGTATACACAAACTAATCACGTTTGTGACTTTATTACACTTAATTACACCTCAATGACCCATTGCGTCGGAATTTATTAGGGAACAGTCGCATTTTATCGCGATCTAACACGAATAACCGTTAGTGACATCAAATCTGAATGGATTTGACATCACTCTACCCGCAATAATATTAGAAAAAATGACACAGGACTAACAGGTACGATGCATTACGATATATTTCGAAGTATTACACGGTTACAAACGGTTCTGCTGCATTCGATACACTGCAAGCACCAATTCCGCATATTACAGTATATTATATTTGTATACACAAACTAATCACGTTTGTGACTTTATTACACTTAATTACACCTCAATGACCCATTGCGTCGGAATTTATTAGGGAACAGTCGCATTTTATCGCGATCTAACACGAATAACCGTTAGTGACATCAAATCTGAATGGATTTGACATCACTCTACCCGCAATAATATTAGAAAAAATGACACAGGACTAACAGGTACGATGCATTACGATATATTTCGAAGTATTACACGGTTACAAACGGTTCTGCTGCATTCGATACACTGCAAGCACCAATTCCGCATATTACAGTATATTATATTTGTATACACAAACTAATCACGTTTGTGACTTTATTACACTTAATTACACCTCAATGACCCATTGCGTCGGAATTTATTAGGGAACAGTCGCATTTTATCGCGATCTAACACGAATAACCGTTAGTGACATCAAATCTGAATGGATTTGACATCACTCTACCCGCAATAATATTAGAAAAAATGACACAGGACTAACAGGTACGATGCATTACGATATATTTCGAAGTATTACACGGTTACAAACGGTTCTGCTGCATTCGATACACTGCAAGCACCAATTCCGCATATTACAGTATATTATATTTGTATACACAAACTAATCACGTTTGTGACTTTATTACACTTAATTACACCTCAATGACCCATTGCGTCGGAATTTATTAGGGAACAGTCGCATTTTATCGCGATCTAACACGAATAACCGTTAGTGACATCAAATCTGAATGGATTTGACATCACTCTACCCGCAATAATATTAGAAAAAATGACACAGGACTAACAGGTACGATGCATTACGATATATTTCGAAGTATTACACGGTTACAAACGGTTCTGCTGCATTCGATACACTGCAAGCACCAATTCCGCATATTACAGTATATTATATTTGTATACACAAACTAATCACGTTTGTGACTTTATTACACTTAATTACACCTCAATGACCCATTGCGTCGGAATTTATTAGGGAACAGTCGCATTTTATCGCGATCTAACACGAATAACCGTTAGTGACATCAAATCTGAATGGATTTGACATCACTCTACCCGCAATAATATTAGAAAAAATGACACAGGACTAACAGGTACGATGCATTACGATATATTTCGAAGTATTACACGGTTACAAACGGTTCTGCTGCATTCGATACACTGCAAGCACCAATTCCGCATATTACAGTATATTATATTTGTATACACAAACTAATCACGTTTGTGACTTTATTACACTTAATTACACCTCAATGACCCATTGCGTCGGAATTTATTAGGGAACAGTCGCATTTTATCGCGATCTAACACGAATAACCGTTAGTGACATCAAATCTGAATGGATTTGACATCACTCTACCCGCAATAATATTAGAAAAAATGACACAGGACTAACAGGTACGATGCATTACGATATATTTCGAAGTATTACACGGTTACAAACGGTTCTGCTGCATTCGATACACTGCAAGCACCAATTCCGCATATTACAGTATATTATATTTGTATACACAAACTAATCACGTTTGTGACTTTATTACACTTAATTACACCTCAATGACCCATTGCGTCGGAATTTATTAGGGAACAGTCGCATTTTATCGCGATCTAACACGAATAACCGTTAGTGACATCAAATCTGAATGGATTTGACATCACTCTACCCGCAATAATATTAGAAAAAATGACACAGGACTAACAGGTACGATGCATTACGATATATTTCGAAGTATTACACGGTTACAAACGGTTCTGCTGCATTCGATACACTGCAAGCACCAATTCCGCATATTACAGTATATTATATTTGTATACACAAACTAATCACGTTTGTGACTTTATTACACTTAATTACACCTCAATGACCCATTGCGTCGGAATTTATTAGGGAACAGTCGCATTTTATCGCGATCTAACACGAATAACCGTTAGTGACATCAAATCTGAATGGATTTGACATCACTCTACCCGCAATAATATTAGAAAAAATGACACAGGACTAACAGGTACGATGCATTACGATATATTTCGAAGTATTACACGGTTACAAACGGTTCTGCTGCATTCGATACACTGCAAGCACCAATTCCGCATATTACAGTATATTATATTTGTATACACAAACTAATCACGTTTGTGACTTTATTACACTTAATTACACCTCAATGACCCATTGCGTCGGAATTTATTAGGGAACAGTCGCATTTTATCGCGATCTAACACGAATAACCGTTAGTGACATCAAATCTGAATGGATTTGACATCACTCTACCCGCAATAATATTAGAAAAAATGACACAGGACTAACAGGTACGATGCATTACGATATATTTCGAAGTATTACACGGTTACAAACGGTTCTGCTGCATTCGATACACTGCAAGCACCAATTCCGCATATTACAGTATATTATATTTGTATACACAAACTAATCACGTTTGTGACTTTATTACACTTAATTACACCTCAATGACCCATTGCGTCGGAATTTATTAGGGAACAGTCGCATTTTATCGCGATCTAACACGAATAACCGTTAGTGACATCAAATCTGAATGGATTTGACATCACTCTACCCGCAATAATATTAGAAAAAATGACACAGGACTAACAGGTACGATGCATTACGATATATTTCGAAGTATTACACGGTTACAAACGGTTCTGCTGCATTCGATACACTGCAAGCACCAATTCCGCATATTACAGTATATTATATTTGTATACACAAACTAATCACGTTTGTGACTTTATTACACTTAATTACACCTCAATGACCCATTGCGTCGGAATTTATTAGGGAACAGTCGCATTTTATCGCGATCTAACACGAATAACCGTTAGTGACATCAAATCTGAATGGATTTGACATCACTCTACCCGCAATAATATTAGAAAAAATGACACAGGACTAACAGGTACGATGCATTACGATATATTTCGAAGTATTACACGGTTACAAACGGTTCTGCTGCATTCGATACACTGCAAGCACCAATTCCGCATATTACAGTATATTATATTTGTATACACAAACTAATCACGTTTGTGACTTTATTACACTTAATTACACCTCAATGACCCATTGCGTCGGAATTTATTAGGGAACAGTCGCATTTTATCGCGATCTAACACGAATAACCGTTAGTGACATCAAATCTGAATGGATTTGACATCACTCTACCCGCAATAATATTAGAAAAAATGACACAGGACTAACAGGTACGATGCATTACGATATATTTCGAAGTATTACACGGTTACAAACGGTTCTGCTGCATTCGATACACTGCAAGCACCAATTCCGCATATTACAGTATATTATATTTGTATACACAAACTAATCACGTTTGTGACTTTATTACACTTAATTACACCTCAATGACCCATTGCGTCGGAATTTATTAGGGAACAGTCGCATTTTATCGCGATCTAACACGAATAACCGTTAGTGACATCAAATCTGAATGGATTTGACATCACTCTACCCGCAATAATATTAGAAAAAATGACACAGGACTAACAGGTACGATGCATTACGATATATTTCGAAGTATTACACGGTTACAAACGGTTCTGCTGCATTCGATACACTGCAAGCACCAATTCCGCATATTACAGTATATTATATTTGTATACACAAACTAATCACGTTTGTGACTTTATTACACTTAATTACACCTCAATGACCCATTGCGTCGGAATTTATTAGGGAACAGTCGCATTTTATCGCGATCTAACACGAATAACCGTTAGTGACATCAAATCTGAATGGATTTGACATCACTCTACCCGCAATAATATTAGAAAAAATGACACAGGACTAACAGGTACGATGCATTACGATATATTTCGAAGTATTACACGGTTACAAACGGTTCTGCTGCATTCGATACACTGCAAGCACCAATTCCGCATATTACAGTATATTATATTTGTATACACAAACTAATCACGTTTGTGACTTTATTACACTTAATTACACCTCAATGACCCATTGCGTCGGAATTTATTAGGGAACAGTCGCATTTTATCGCGATCTAACACGAATAACCGTTAGTGACATCAAATCTGAATGGATTTGACATCACTCTACCCGCAATAATATTAGAAAAAATGACACAGGACTAACAGGTACGATGCATTACGATATATTTCGAAGTATTACACGGTTACAAACGGTTCTGCTGCATTCGATACACTGCAAGCACCAATTCCGCATATTACAGTATATTATATTTGTATACACAAACTAATCACGTTTGTGACTTTATTACACTTAATTACACCTCAATGACCCATTGCGTCGGAATTTATTAGGGAACAGTCGCATTTTATCGCGATCTAACACGAATAACCGTTAGTGACATCAAATCTGAATGGATTTGACATCACTCTACCCGCAATAATATTAGAAAAAATGACACAGGACTAACAGGTACGATGCATTACGATATATTTCGAAGTATTACACGGTTACAAACGGTTCTGCTGCATTCGATACACTGCAAGCACCAATTCCGCATATTACAGTATATTATATTTGTATACACAAACTAATCACGTTTGTGACTTTATTACACTTAATTACACCTCAATGACCCATTGCGTCGGAATTTATTAGGGAACAGTCGCATTTTATCGCGATCTAACACGAATAACCGTTAGTGACATCAAATCTGAATGGATTTGACATCACTCTACCCGCAATAATATTAGAAAAAATGACACAGGACTAACAGGTACGATGCATTACGATATATTTCGAAGTATTACACGGTTACAAACGGTTCTGCTGCATTCGATACACTGCAAGCACCAATTCCGCATATTACAGTATATTATATTTGTATACACAAACTAATCACGTTTGTGACTTTATTACACTTAATTACACCTCAATGACCCATTGCGTCGGAATTTATTAGGGAACAGTCGCATTTTATCGCGATCTAACACGAATAACCGTTAGTGACATCAAATCTGAATGGATTTGACATCACTCTACCCGCAATAATATTAGAAAAAATGACACAGGACTAACAGGTACGATGCATTACGATATATTTCGAAGTATTACACGGTTACAAACGGTTCTGCTGCATTCGATACACTGCAAGCACCAATTCCGCATATTACAGTATATTATATTTGTATACACAAACTAATCACGTTTGTGACTTTATTACACTTAATTACACCTCAATGACCCATTGCGTCGGAATTTATTAGGGAACAGTCGCATTTTATCGCGATCTAACACGAATAACCGTTAGTGACATCAAATCTGAATGGATTTGACATCACTCTACCCGCAATAATATTAGAAAAAATGACACAGGACTAACAGGTACGATGCATTACGATATATTTCGAAGTATTACACGGTTACAAACGGTTCTGCTGCATTCGATACACTGCAAGCACCAATTCCGCATATTACAGTATATTATATTTGTATACACAAACTAATCACGTTTGTGACTTTATTACACTTAATTACACCTCAATGACCCATTGCGTCGGAATTTATTAGGGAACAGTCGCATTTTATCGCGATCTAACACGAATAACCGTTAGTGACATCAAATCTGAATGGATTTGACATCACTCTACCCGCAATAATATTAGAAAAAATGACACAGGACTAACAGGTACGATGCATTACGATATATTTCGAAGTATTACACGGTTACAAACGGTTCTGCTGCATTCGATACACTGCAAGCACCAATTCCGCATATTACAGTATATTATATTTGTATACACAAACTAATCACGTTTGTGACTTTATTACACTTAATTACACCTCAATGACCCATTGCGTCGGAATTTATTAGGGAACAGTCGCATTTTATCGCGATCTAACACGAATAACCGTTAGTGACATCAAATCTGAATGGATTTGACATCACTCTACCCGCAATAATATTAGAAAAAATGACACAGGACTAACAGGTACGATGCATTACGATATATTTCGAAGTATTACACGGTTACAAACGGTTCTGCTGCATTCGATACACTGCAAGCACCAATTCCGCATATTACAGTATATTATATTTGTATACACAAACTAATCACGTTTGTGACTTTATTACACTTAATTACACCTCAATGACCCATTGCGTCGGAATTTATTAGGGAACAGTCGCATTTTATCGCGATCTAACACGAATAACCGTTAGTGACATCAAATCTGAATGGATTTGACATCACTCTACCCGCAATAATATTAGAAAAAATGACACAGGACTAACAGGTACGATGCATTACGATATATTTCGAAGTATTACACGGTTACAAACGGTTCTGCTGCATTCGATACACTGCAAGCACCAATTCCGCATATTACAGTATATTATATTTGTATACACAAACTAATCACGTTTGTGACTTTATTACACTTAATTACACCTCAATGACCCATTGCGTCGGAATTTATTAGGGAACAGTCGCATTTTATCGCGATCTAACACGAATAACCGTTAGTGACATCAAATCTGAATGGATTTGACATCACTCTACCCGCAATAATATTAGAAAAAATGACACAGGACTAACAGGTACGATGCATTACGATATATTTCGAAGTATTACACGGTTACAAACGGTTCTGCTGCATTCGATACACTGCAAGCACCAATTCCGCATATTACAGTATATTATATTTGTATACACAAACTAATCACGTTTGTGACTTTATTACACTTAATTACACCTCAATGACCCATTGCGTCGGAATTTATTAGGGAACAGTCGCATTTTATCGCGATCTAACACGAATAACCGTTAGTGACATCAAATCTGAATGGATTTGACATCACTCTACCCGCAATAATATTAGAAAAAATGACACAGGACTAACAGGTACGATGCATTACGATATATTTCGAAGTATTACACGGTTACAAACGGTTCTGCTGCATTCGATACACTGCAAGCACCAATTCCGCATATTACAGTATATTATATTTGTATACACAAACTAATCACGTTTGTGACTTTATTACACTTAATTACACCTCAATGACCCATTGCGTCGGAATTTATTAGGGAACAGTCGCATTTTATCGCGATCTAACACGAATAACCGTTAGTGACATCAAATCTGAATGGATTTGACATCACTCTACCCGCAATAATATTAGAAAAAATGACACAGGACTAACAGGTACGATGCATTACGATATATTTCGAAGTATTACACGGTTACAAACGGTTCTGCTGCATTCGATACACTGCAAGCACCAATTCCGCATATTACAGTATATTATATTTGTATACACAAACTAATCACGTTTGTGACTTTATTACACTTAATTACACCTCAATGACCCATTGCGTCGGAATTTATTAGGGAACAGTCGCATTTTATCGCGATCTAACACGAATAACCGTTAGTGACATCAAATCTGAATGGATTTGACATCACTCTACCCGCAATAATATTAGAAAAAATGACACAGGACTAACAGGTACGATGCATTACGATATATTTCGAAGTATTACACGGTTACAAACGGTTCTGCTGCATTCGATACACTGCAAGCACCAATTCCGCATATTACAGTATATTATATTTGTATACACAAACTAATCACGTTTGTGACTTTATTACACTTAATTACACCTCAATGACCCATTGCGTCGGAATTTATTAGGGAACAGTCGCATTTTATCGCGATCTAACACGAATAACCGTTAGTGACATCAAATCTGAATGGATTTGACATCACTCTACCCGCAATAATATTAGAAAAAATGACACAGGACTAACAGGTACGATGCATTACGATATATTTCGAAGTATTACACGGTTACAAACGGTTCTGCTGCATTCGATACACTGCAAGCACCAATTCCGCATATTACAGTATATTATATTTGTATACACAAACTAATCACGTTTGTGACTTTATTACACTTAATTACACCTCAATGACCCATTGCGTCGGAATTTATTAGGGAACAGTCGCATTTTATCGCGATCTAACACGAATAACCGTTAGTGACATCAAATCTGAATGGATTTGACATCACTCTACCCGCAATAATATTAGAAAAAATGACACAGGACTAACAGGTACGATGCATTACGATATATTTCGAAGTATTACACGGTTACAAACGGTTCTGCTGCATTCGATACACTGCAAGCACCAATTCCGCATATTACAGTATATTATATTTGTATACACAAACTAATCACGTTTGTGACTTTATTACACTTAATTACACCTCAATGACCCATTGCGTCGGAATTTATTAGGGAACAGTCGCATTTTATCGCGATCTAACACGAATAACCGTTAGTGACATCAAATCTGAATGGATTTGACATCACTCTACCCGCAATAATATTAGAAAAAATGACACAGGACTAACAGGTACGATGCATTACGATATATTTCGAAGTATTACACGGTTACAAACGGTTCTGCTGCATTCGATACACTGCAAGCACCAATTCCGCATATTACAGTATATTATATTTGTATACACAAACTAATCACGTTTGTGACTTTATTACACTTAATTACACCTCAATGACCCATTGCGTCGGAATTTATTAGGGAACAGTCGCATTTTATCGCGATCTAACACGAATAACCGTTAGTGACATCAAATCTGAATGGATTTGACATCACTCTACCCGCAATAATATTAGAAAAAATGACACAGGACTAACAGGTACGATGCATTACGATATATTTCGAAGTATTACACGGTTACAAACGGTTCTGCTGCATTCGATACACTGCAAGCACCAATTCCGCATATTACAGTATATTATATTTGTATACACAAACTAATCACGTTTGTGACTTTATTACACTTAATTACACCTCAATGACCCATTGCGTCGGAATTTATTAGGGAACAGTCGCATTTTATCGCGATCTAACACGAATAACCGTTAGTGACATCAAATCTGAATGGATTTGACATCACTCTACCCGCAATAATATTAGAAAAAATGACACAGGACTAACAGGTACGATGCATTACGATATATTTCGAAGTATTACACGGTTACAAACGGTTCTGCTGCATTCGATACACTGCAAGCACCAATTCCGCATATTACAGTATATTATATTTGTATACACAAACTAATCACGTTTGTGACTTTATTACACTTAATTACACCTCAATGACCCATTGCGTCGGAATTTATTAGGGAACAGTCGCATTTTATCGCGATCTAACACGAATAACCGTTAGTGACATCAAATCTGAATGGATTTGACATCACTCTACCCGCAATAATATTAGAAAAAATGACACAGGACTAACAGGTACGATGCATTACGATATATTTCGAAGTATTACACGGTTACAAACGGTTCTGCTGCATTCGATACACTGCAAGCACCAATTCCGCATATTACAGTATATTATATTTGTATACACAAACTAATCACGTTTGTGACTTTATTACACTTAATTACACCTCAATGACCCATTGCGTCGGAATTTATTAGGGAACAGTCGCATTTTATCGCGATCTAACACGAATAACCGTTAGTGACATCAAATCTGAATGGATTTGACATCACTCTACCCGCAATAATATTAGAAAAAATGACACAGGACTAACAGGTACGATGCATTACGATATATTTCGAAGTATTACACGGTTACAAACGGTTCTGCTGCATTCGATACACTGCAAGCACCAATTCCGCATATTACAGTATATTATATTTGTATACACAAACTAATCACGTTTGTGACTTTATTACACTTAATTACACCTCAATGACCCATTGCGTCGGAATTTATTAGGGAACAGTCGCATTTTATCGCGATCTAACACGAATAACCGTTAGTGACATCAAATCTGAATGGATTTGACATCACTCTACCCGCAATAATATTAGAAAAAATGACACAGGACTAACAGGTACGATGCATTACGATATATTTCGAAGTATTACACGGTTACAAACGGTTCTGCTGCATTCGATACACTGCAAGCACCAATTCCGCATATTACAGTATATTATATTTGTATACACAAACTAATCACGTTTGTGACTTTATTACACTTAATTACACCTCAATGACCCATTGCGTCGGAATTTATTAGGGAACAGTCGCATTTTATCGCGATCTAACACGAATAACCGTTAGTGACATCAAATCTGAATGGATTTGACATCACTCTACCCGCAATAATATTAGAAAAAATGACACAGGACTAACAGGTACGATGCATTACGATATATTTCGAAGTATTACACGGTTACAAACGGTTCTGCTGCATTCGATACACTGCAAGCACCAATTCCGCATATTACAGTATATTATATTTGTATACACAAACTAATCACGTTTGTGACTTTATTACACTTAATTACACCTCAATGACCCATTGCGTCGGAATTTATTAGGGAACAGTCGCATTTTATCGCGATCTAACACGAATAACCGTTAGTGACATCAAATCTGAATGGATTTGACATCACTCTACCCGCAATAATATTAGAAAAAATGACACAGGACTAACAGGTACGATGCATTACGATATATTTCGAAGTATTACACGGTTACAAACGGTTCTGCTGCATTCGATACACTGCAAGCACCAATTCCGCATATTACAGTATATTATATTTGTATACACAAACTAATCACGTTTGTGACTTTATTACACTTAATTACACCTCAATGACCCATTGCGTCGGAATTTATTAGGGAACAGTCGCATTTTATCGCGATCTAACACGAATAACCGTTAGTGACATCAAATCTGAATGGATTTGACATCACTCTACCCGCAATAATATTAGAAAAAATGACACAGGACTAACAGGTACGATGCATTACGATATATTTCGAAGTATTACACGGTTAC
>JAWNGG020000508.1:0-34300 GCA_036937485.2 Tetragonisca angustula | reverse complement strand
GATACACTGCAAGCACCAATTCCGCATATTACAGTATATTATATTTGTATACACAAACTAATCACGTTTGTGACTTTATTACACTTAATTACACCTCAATGACCCATTGCGTCGGAATTTATTAGGGAACAGTCGCATTTTATCGCGATCTAACACGAATAACCGTTAGTGACATCAAATCTGAATGGATTTGACATCACTCTACCCGCAATAATATTAGAAAAAATGACACAGGACTAACAGGTACGATGCATTACGATATATTTCGAAGTATTACACGGTTACAAACGGTTCTGCTGCATTCGATACACTGCAAGCACCAATTCCGCATATTACAGTATATTATATTTGTATACACAAACTAATCACGTTTGTGACTTTATTACACTTAATTACACCTCAATGACCCATTGCGTCGGAATTTATTAGGGAACAGTCGCATTTTATCGCGATCTAACACGAATAACCGTTAGTGACATCAAATCTGAATGGATTTGACATCACTCTACCCGCAATAATATTAGAAAAAATGACACAGGACTAACAGGTACGATGCATTACGATATATTTCGAAGTATTACACGGTTACAAACGGTTCTGCTGCATTCGATACACTGCAAGCACCAATTCCGCATATTACAGTATATTATATTTGTATACACAAACTAATCACGTTTGTGACTTTATTACACTTAATTACACCTCAATGACCCATTGCGTCGGAATTTATTAGGGAACAGTCGCATTTTATCGCGATCTAACACGAATAACCGTTAGTGACATCAAATCTGAATGGATTTGACATCACTCTACCCGCAATAATATTAGAAAAAATGACACAGGACTAACAGGTACGATGCATTACGATATATTTCGAAGTATTACACGGTTACAAACGGTTCTGCTGCATTCGATACACTGCAAGCACCAATTCCGCATATTACAGTATATTATATTTGTATACACAAACTAATCACGTTTGTGACTTTATTACACTTAATTACACCTCAATGACCCATTGCGTCGGAATTTATTAGGGAACAGTCGCATTTTATCGCGATCTAACACGAATAACCGTTAGTGACATCAAATCTGAATGGATTTGACATCACTCTACCCGCAATAATATTAGAAAAAATGACACAGGACTAACAGGTACGATGCATTACGATATATTTCGAAGTATTACACGGTTACAAACGGTTCTGCTGCATTCGATACACTGCAAGCACCAATTCCGCATATTACAGTATATTATATTTGTATACACAAACTAATCACGTTTGTGACTTTATTACACTTAATTACACCTCAATGACCCATTGCGTCGGAATTTATTAGGGAACAGTCGCATTTTATCGCGATCTAACACGAATAACCGTTAGTGACATCAAATCTGAATGGATTTGACATCACTCTACCCGCAATAATATTAGAAAAAATGACACAGGACTAACAGGTACGATGCATTACGATATATTTCGAAGTATTACACGGTTACAAACGGTTCTGCTGCATTCGATACACTGCAAGCACCAATTCCGCATATTACAGTATATTATATTTGTATACACAAACTAATCACGTTTGTGACTTTATTACACTTAATTACACCTCAATGACCCATTGCGTCGGAATTTATTAGGGAACAGTCGCATTTTATCGCGATCTAACACGAATAACCGTTAGTGACATCAAATCTGAATGGATTTGACATCACTCTACCCGCAATAATATTAGAAAAAATGACACAGGACTAACAGGTACGATGCATTACGATATATTTCGAAGTATTACACGGTTACAAACGGTTCTGCTGCATTCGATACACTGCAAGCACCAATTCCGCATATTACAGTATATTATATTTGTATACACAAACTAATCACGTTTGTGACTTTATTACACTTAATTACACCTCAATGACCCATTGCGTCGGAATTTATTAGGGAACAGTCGCATTTTATCGCGATCTAACACGAATAACCGTTAGTGACATCAAATCTGAATGGATTTGACATCACTCTACCCGCAATAATATTAGAAAAAATGACACAGGACTAACAGGTACGATGCATTACGATATATTTCGAAGTATTACACGGTTACAAACGGTTCTGCTGCATTCGATACACTGCAAGCACCAATTCCGCATATTACAGTATATTATATTTGTATACACAAACTAATCACGTTTGTGACTTTATTACACTTAATTACACCTCAATGACCCATTGCGTCGGAATTTATTAGGGAACAGTCGCATTTTATCGCGATCTAACACGAATAACCGTTAGTGACATCAAATCTGAATGGATTTGACATCACTCTACCCGCAATAATATTAGAAAAAATGACACAGGACTAACAGGTACGATGCATTACGATATATTTCGAAGTATTACACGGTTACAAACGGTTCTGCTGCATTCGATACACTGCAAGCACCAATTCCGCATATTACAGTATATTATATTTGTATACACAAACTAATCACGTTTGTGACTTTATTACA
Organism: Tetragonisca angustula; assembly: GCA_036937485.2. NCBI lineage: Eukaryota > Metazoa > Arthropoda > Insecta > Hymenoptera > Apidae > Tetragonisca > Tetragonisca angustula. The sequence goes on along the minus strand of JAWNGG020000508.1, from coordinate 31,785 downwards.
CTTAATTACACCTCAATGACCCATTGCGTCGGAATTTATTAGGGAACAGTCGCATTTTATCGCGATCTAACACGAATAACCGTTAGTGACATCAAATCTGAATGGATTTGACATCACTCTACCCGCAATAATATTAGAAAAAATGACACAGGACTAACAGGTACGATGCATTACGATATATTTCGAAGTATTACACGGTTACAAACGGTTCTGCTGCATTCGATACACTGCAAGCACCAATTCCGCATATTACAGTATATTATATTTGTATACACAAACTAATCACGTTTGTGACTTTATTACACTTAATTACACCTCAATGACCCATTGCGTCGGAATTTATTAGGGAACAGTCGCATTTTATCGCGATCTAACACGAATAACCGTTAGTGACATCAAATCTGAATGGATTTGACATCACTCTACCCGCAATAATATTAGAAAAAATGACACAGGACTAACAGGTACGATGCATTACGATATATTTCGAAGTATTACACGGTTACAAACGGTTCTGCTGCATTCGATACACTGCAAGCACCAATTCCGCATATTACAGTATATTATATTTGTATACACAAACTAATCACGTTTGTGACTTTATTACACTTAATTACACCTCAATGACCCATTGCGTCGGAATTTATTAGGGAACAGTCGCATTTTATCGCGATCTAACACGAATAACCGTTAGTGACATCAAATCTGAATGGATTTGACATCACTCTACCCGCAATAATATTAGAAAAAATGACACAGGACTAACAGGTACGATGCATTACGATATATTTCGAAGTATTACACGGTTACAAACGGTTCTGCTGCATTCGATACACTGCAAGCACCAATTCCGCATATTACAGTATATTATATTTGTATACACAAACTAATCACGTTTGTGACTTTATTACACTTAATTACACCTCAATGACCCATTGCGTCGGAATTTATTAGGGAACAGTCGCATTTTATCGCGATCTAACACGAATAACCGTTAGTGACATCAAATCTGAATGGATTTGACATCACTCTACCCGCAATAATATTAGAAAAAATGACACAGGACTAACAGGTACGATGCATTACGATATATTTCGAAGTATTACACGGTTACAAACGGTTCTGCTGCATTCGATACACTGCAAGCACCAATTCCGCATATTACAGTATATTATATTTGTATACACAAACTAATCACGTTTGTGACTTTATTACACTTAATTACACCTCAATGACCCATTGCGTCGGAATTTATTAGGGAACAGTCGCATTTTATCGCGATCTAACACGAATAACCGTTAGTGACATCAAATCTGAATGGATTTGACATCACTCTACCCGCAATAATATTAGAAAAAATGACACAGGACTAACAGGTACGATGCATTACGATATATTTCGAAGTATTACACGGTTACAAACGGTTCTGCTGCATTCGATACACTGCAAGCACCAATTCCGCATATTACAGTATATTATATTTGTATACACAAACTAATCACGTTTGTGACTTTATTACACTTAATTACACCTCAATGACCCATTGCGTCGGAATTTATTAGGGAACAGTCGCATTTTATCGCGATCTAACACGAATAACCGTTAGTGACATCAAATCTGAATGGATTTGACATCACTCTACCCGCAATAATATTAGAAAAAATGACACAGGACTAACAGGTACGATGCATTACGATATATTTCGAAGTATTACACGGTTACAAACGGTTCTGCTGCATTCGATACACTGCAAGCACCAATTCCGCATATTACAGTATATTATATTTGTATACACAAACTAATCACGTTTGTGACTTTATTACACTTAATTACACCTCAATGACCCATTGCGTCGGAATTTATTAGGGAACAGTCGCATTTTATCGCGATCTAACACGAATAACCGTTAGTGACATCAAATCTGAATGGATTTGACATCACTCTACCCGCAATAATATTAGAAAAAATGACACAGGACTAACAGGTACGATGCATTACGATATATTTCGAAGTATTACACGGTTACAAACGGTTCTGCTGCATTCGATACACTGCAAGCACCAATTCCGCATATTACAGTATATTATATTTGTATACACAAACTAATCACGTTTGTGACTTTATTACACTTAATTACACCTCAATGACCCATTGCGTCGGAATTTATTAGGGAACAGTCGCATTTTATCGCGATCTAACACGAATAACCGTTAGTGACATCAAATCTGAATGGATTTGACATCACTCTACCCGCAATAATATTAGAAAAAATGACACAGGACTAACAGGTACGATGCATTACGATATATTTCGAAGTATTACACGGTTACAAACGGTTCTGCTGCATTCGATACACTGCAAGCACCAATTCCGCATATTACAGTATATTATATTTGTATACACAAACTAATCACGTTTGTGACTTTATTACACTTAATTACACCTCAATGACCCATTGCGTCGGAATTTATTAGGGAACAGTCGCATTTTATCGCGATCTAACACGAATAACCGTTAGTGACATCAAATCTGAATGGATTTGACATCACTCTACCCGCAATAATATTAGAAAAAATGACACAGGACTAACAGGTACGATGCATTACGATATATTTCGAAGTATTACACGGTTACAAACGGTTCTGCTGCATTCGATACACTGCAAGCACCAATTCCGCATATTACAGTATATTATATTTGTATACACAAACTAATCACGTTTGTGACTTTATTACACTTAATTACACCTCAATGACCCATTGCGTCGGAATTTATTAGGGAACAGTCGCATTTTATCGCGATCTAACACGAATAACCGTTAGTGACATCAAATCTGAATGGATTTGACATCACTCTACCCGCAATAATATTAGAAAAAATGACACAGGACTAACAGGTACGATGCATTACGATATATTTCGAAGTATTACACGGTTACAAACGGTTCTGCTGCATTCGATACACTGCAAGCACCAATTCCGCATATTACAGTATATTATATTTGTATACACAAACTAATCACGTTTGTGACTTTATTACACTTAATTACACCTCAATGACCCATTGCGTCGGAATTTATTAGGGAACAGTCGCATTTTATCGCGATCTAACACGAATAACCGTTAGTGACATCAAATCTGAATGGATTTGACATCACTCTACCCGCAATAATATTAGAAAAAATGACACAGGACTAACAGGTACGATGCATTACGATATATTTCGAAGTATTACACGGTTACAAACGGTTCTGCTGCATTCGATACACTGCAAGCACCAATTCCGCATATTACAGTATATTATATTTGTATACACAAACTAATCACGTTTGTGACTTTATTACACTTAATTACACCTCAATGACCCATTGCGTCGGAATTTATTAGGGAACAGTCGCATTTTATCGCGATCTAACACGAATAACCGTTAGTGACATCAAATCTGAATGGATTTGACATCACTCTACCCGCAATAATATTAGAAAAAATGACACAGGACTAACAGGTACGATGCATTACGATATATTTCGAAGTATTACACGGTTACAAACGGTTCTGCTGCATTCGATACACTGCAAGCACCAATTCCGCATATTACAGTATATTATATTTGTATACACAAACTAATCACGTTTGTGACTTTATTACACTTAATTACACCTCAATGACCCATTGCGTCGGAATTTATTAGGGAACAGTCGCATTTTATCGCGATCTAACACGAATAACCGTTAGTGACATCAAATCTGAATGGATTTGACATCACTCTACCCGCAATAATATTAGAAAAAATGACACAGGACTAACAGGTACGATGCATTACGATATATTTCGAAGTATTACACGGTTACAAACGGTTCTGCTGCATTCGATACACTGCAAGCACCAATTCCGCATATTACAGTATATTATATTTGTATACACAAACTAATCACGTTTGTGACTTTATTACACTTAATTACACCTCAATGACCCATTGCGTCGGAATTTATTAGGGAACAGTCGCATTTTATCGCGATCTAACACGAATAACCGTTAGTGACATCAAATCTGAATGGATTTGACATCACTCTACCCGCAATAATATTAGAAAAAATGACACAGGACTAACAGGTACGATGCATTACGATATATTTCGAAGTATTACACGGTTACAAACGGTTCTGCTGCATTCGATACACTGCAAGCACCAATTCCGCATATTACAGTATATTATATTTGTATACACAAACTAATCACGTTTGTGACTTTATTACACTTAATTACACCTCAATGACCCATTGCGTCGGAATTTATTAGGGAACAGTCGCATTTTATCGCGATCTAACACGAATAACCGTTAGTGACATCAAATCTGAATGGATTTGACATCACTCTACCCGCAATAATATTAGAAAAAATGACACAGGACTAACAGGTACGATGCATTACGATATATTTCGAAGTATTACACGGTTACAAACGGTTCTGCTGCATTCGATACACTGCAAGCACCAATTCCGCATATTACAGTATATTATATTTGTATACACAAACTAATCACGTTTGTGACTTTATTACACTTAATTACACCTCAATGACCCATTGCGTCGGAATTTATTAGGGAACAGTCGCATTTTATCGCGATCTAACACGAATAACCGTTAGTGACATCAAATCTGAATGGATTTGACATCACTCTACCCGCAATAATATTAGAAAAAATGACACAGGACTAACAGGTACGATGCATTACGATATATTTCGAAGTATTACACGGTTACAAACGGTTCTGCTGCATTCGATACACTGCAAGCACCAATTCCGCATATTACAGTATATTATATTTGTATACACAAACTAATCACGTTTGTGACTTTATTACACTTAATTACACCTCAATGACCCATTGCGTCGGAATTTATTAGGGAACAGTCGCATTTTATCGCGATCTAACACGAATAACCGTTAGTGACATCAAATCTGAATGGATTTGACATCACTCTACCCGCAATAATATTAGAAAAAATGACACAGGACTAACAGGTACGATGCATTACGATATATTTCGAAGTATTACACGGTTACAAACGGTTCTGCTGCATTCGATACACTGCAAGCACCAATTCCGCATATTACAGTATATTATATTTGTATACACAAACTAATCACGTTTGTGACTTTATTACACTTAATTACACCTCAATGACCCATTGCGTCGGAATTTATTAGGGAACAGTCGCATTTTATCGCGATCTAACACGAATAACCGTTAGTGACATCAAATCTGAATGGATTTGACATCACTCTACCCGCAATAATATTAGAAAAAATGACACAGGACTAACAGGTACGATGCATTACGATATATTTCGAAGTATTACACGGTTACAAACGGTTCTGCTGCATTCGATACACTGCAAGCACCAATTCCGCATATTACAGTATATTATATTTGTATACACAAACTAATCACGTTTGTGACTTTATTACACTTAATTACACCTCAATGACCCATTGCGTCGGAATTTATTAGGGAACAGTCGCATTTTATCGCGATCTAACACGAATAACCGTTAGTGACATCAAATCTGAATGGATTTGACATCACTCTACCCGCAATAATATTAGAAAAAATGACACAGGACTAACAGGTACGATGCATTACGATATATTTCGAAGTATTACACGGTTACAAACGGTTCTGCTGCATTCGATACACTGCAAGCACCAATTCCGCATATTACAGTATATTATATTTGTATACACAAACTAATCACGTTTGTGACTTTATTACACTTAATTACACCTCAATGACCCATTGCGTCGGAATTTATTAGGGAACAGTCGCATTTTATCGCGATCTAACACGAATAACCGTTAGTGACATCAAATCTGAATGGATTTGACATCACTCTACCCGCAATAATATTAGAAAAAATGACACAGGACTAACAGGTACGATGCATTACGATATATTTCGAAGTATTACACGGTTACAAACGGTTCTGCTGCATTCGATACACTGCAAGCACCAATTCCGCATATTACAGTATATTATATTTGTATACACAAACTAATCACGTTTGTGACTTTATTACACTTAATTACACCTCAATGACCCATTGCGTCGGAATTTATTAGGGAACAGTCGCATTTTATCGCGATCTAACACGAATAACCGTTAGTGACATCAAATCTGAATGGATTTGACATCACTCTACCCGCAATAATATTAGAAAAAATGACACAGGACTAACAGGTACGATGCATTACGATATATTTCGAAGTATTACACGGTTACAAACGGTTCTGCTGCATTCGATACACTGCAAGCACCAATTCCGCATATTACAGTATATTATATTTGTATACACAAACTAATCACGTTTGTGACTTTATTACACTTAATTACACCTCAATGACCCATTGCGTCGGAATTTATTAGGGAACAGTCGCATTTTATCGCGATCTAACACGAATAACCGTTAGTGACATCAAATCTGAATGGATTTGACATCACTCTACCCGCAATAATATTAGAAAAAATGACACAGGACTAACAGGTACGATGCATTACGATATATTTCGAAGTATTACACGGTTACAAACGGTTCTGCTGCATTCGATACACTGCAAGCACCAATTCCGCATATTACAGTATATTATATTTGTATACACAAACTAATCACGTTTGTGACTTTATTACACTTAATTACACCTCAATGACCCATTGCGTCGGAATTTATTAGGGAACAGTCGCATTTTATCGCGATCTAACACGAATAACCGTTAGTGACATCAAATCTGAATGGATTTGACATCACTCTACCCGCAATAATATTAGAAAAAATGACACAGGACTAACAGGTACGATGCATTACGATATATTTCGAAGTATTACACGGTTACAAACGGTTCTGCTGCATTCGATACACTGCAAGCACCAATTCCGCATATTACAGTATATTATATTTGTATACACAAACTAATCACGTTTGTGACTTTATTACACTTAATTACACCTCAATGACCCATTGCGTCGGAATTTATTAGGGAACAGTCGCATTTTATCGCGATCTAACACGAATAACCGTTAGTGACATCAAATCTGAATGGATTTGACATCACTCTACCCGCAATAATATTAGAAAAAATGACACAGGACTAACAGGTACGATGCATTACGATATATTTCGAAGTATTACACGGTTACAAACGGTTCTGCTGCATTCGATACACTGCAAGCACCAATTCCGCATATTACAGTATATTATATTTGTATACACAAACTAATCACGTTTGTGACTTTATTACACTTAATTACACCTCAATGACCCATTGCGTCGGAATTTATTAGGGAACAGTCGCATTTTATCGCGATCTAACACGAATAACCGTTAGTGACATCAAATCTGAATGGATTTGACATCACTCTACCCGCAATAATATTAGAAAAAATGACACAGGACTAACAGGTACGATGCATTACGATATATTTCGAAGTATTACACGGTTACAAACGGTTCTGCTGCATTCGATACACTGCAAGCACCAATTCCGCATATTACAGTATATTATATTTGTATACACAAACTAATCACGTTTGTGACTTTATTACACTTAATTACACCTCAATGACCCATTGCGTCGGAATTTATTAGGGAACAGTCGCATTTTATCGCGATCTAACACGAATAACCGTTAGTGACATCAAATCTGAATGGATTTGACATCACTCTACCCGCAATAATATTAGAAAAAATGACACAGGACTAACAGGTACGATGCATTACGATATATTTCGAAGTATTACACGGTTACAAACGGTTCTGCTGCATTCGATACACTGCAAGCACCAATTCCGCATATTACAGTATATTATATTTGTATACACAAACTAATCACGTTTGTGACTTTATTACACTTAATTACACCTCAATGACCCATTGCGTCGGAATTTATTAGGGAACAGTCGCATTTTATCGCGATCTAACACGAATAACCGTTAGTGACATCAAATCTGAATGGATTTGACATCACTCTACCCGCAATAATATTAGAAAAAATGACACAGGACTAACAGGTACGATGCATTACGATATATTTCGAAGTATTACACGGTTACAAACGGTTCTGCTGCATTCGATACACTGCAAGCACCAATTCCGCATATTACAGTATATTATATTTGTATACACAAACTAATCACGTTTGTGACTTTATTACACTTAATTACACCTCAATGACCCATTGCGTCGGAATTTATTAGGGAACAGTCGCATTTTATCGCGATCTAACACGAATAACCGTTAGTGACATCAAATCTGAATGGATTTGACATCACTCTACCCGCAATAATATTAGAAAAAATGACACAGGACTAACAGGTACGATGCATTACGATATATTTCGAAGTATTACACGGTTACAAACGGTTCTGCTGCATTCGATACACTGCAAGCACCAATTCCGCATATTACAGTATATTATATTTGTATACACAAACTAATCACGTTTGTGACTTTATTACACTTAATTACACCTCAATGACCCATTGCGTCGGAATTTATTAGGGAACAGTCGCATTTTATCGCGATCTAACACGAATAACCGTTAGTGACATCAAATCTGAATGGATTTGACATCACTCTACCCGCAATAATATTAGAAAAAATGACACAGGACTAACAGGTACGATGCATTACGATATATTTCGAAGTATTACACGGTTACAAACGGTTCTGCTGCATTCGATACACTGCAAGCACCAATTCCGCATATTACAGTATATTATATTTGTATACACAAACTAATCACGTTTGTGACTTTATTACACTTAATTACACCTCAATGACCCATTGCGTCGGAATTTATTAGGGAACAGTCGCATTTTATCGCGATCTAACACGAATAACCGTTAGTGACATCAAATCTGAATGGATTTGACATCACTCTACCCGCAATAATATTAGAAAAAATGACACAGGACTAACAGGTACGATGCATTACGATATATTTCGAAGTATTACACGGTTACAAACGGTTCTGCTGCATTCGATACACTGCAAGCACCAATTCCGCATATTACAGTATATTATATTTGTATACACAAACTAATCACGTTTGTGACTTTATTACACTTAATTACACCTCAATGACCCATTGCGTCGGAATTTATTAGGGAACAGTCGCATTTTATCGCGATCTAACACGAATAACCGTTAGTGACATCAAATCTGAATGGATTTGACATCACTCTACCCGCAATAATATTAGAAAAAATGACACAGGACTAACAGGTACGATGCATTACGATATATTTCGAAGTATTACACGGTTACAAACGGTTCTGCTGCATTCGATACACTGCAAGCACCAATTCCGCATATTACAGTATATTATATTTGTATACACAAACTAATCACGTTTGTGACTTTATTACACTTAATTACACCTCAATGACCCATTGCGTCGGAATTTATTAGGGAACAGTCGCATTTTATCGCGATCTAACACGAATAACCGTTAGTGACATCAAATCTGAATGGATTTGACATCACTCTACCCGCAATAATATTAGAAAAAATGACACAGGACTAACAGGTACGATGCATTACGATATATTTCGAAGTATTACACGGTTACAAACGGTTCTGCTGCATTCGATACACTGCAAGCACCAATTCCGCATATTACAGTATATTATATTTGTATACACAAACTAATCACGTTTGTGACTTTATTACACTTAATTACACCTCAATGACCCATTGCGTCGGAATTTATTAGGGAACAGTCGCATTTTATCGCGATCTAACACGAATAACCGTTAGTGACATCAAATCTGAATGGATTTGACATCACTCTACCCGCAATAATATTAGAAAAAATGACACAGGACTAACAGGTACGATGCATTACGATATATTTCGAAGTATTACACGGTTACAAACGGTTCTGCTGCATTCGATACACTGCAAGCACCAATTCCGCATATTACAGTATATTATATTTGTATACACAAACTAATCACGTTTGTGACTTTATTACACTTAATTACACCTCAATGACCCATTGCGTCGGAATTTATTAGGGAACAGTCGCATTTTATCGCGATCTAACACGAATAACCGTTAGTGACATCAAATCTGAATGGATTTGACATCACTCTACCCGCAATAATATTAGAAAAAATGACACAGGACTAACAGGTACGATGCATTACGATATATTTCGAAGTATTACACGGTTACAAACGGTTCTGCTGCATTCGATACACTGCAAGCACCAATTCCGCATATTACAGTATATTATATTTGTATACACAAACTAATCACGTTTGTGACTTTATTACACTTAATTACACCTCAATGACCCATTGCGTCGGAATTTATTAGGGAACAGTCGCATTTTATCGCGATCTAACACGAATAACCGTTAGTGACATCAAATCTGAATGGATTTGACATCACTCTACCCGCAATAATATTAGAAAAAATGACACAGGACTAACAGGTACGATGCATTACGATATATTTCGAAGTATTACACGGTTACAAACGGTTCTGCTGCATTCGATACACTGCAAGCACCAATTCCGCATATTACAGTATATTATATTTGTATACACAAACTAATCACGTTTGTGACTTTATTACACTTAATTACACCTCAATGACCCATTGCGTCGGAATTTATTAGGGAACAGTCGCATTTTATCGCGATCTAACACGAATAACCGTTAGTGACATCAAATCTGAATGGATTTGACATCACTCTACCCGCAATAATATTAGAAAAAATGACACAGGACTAACAGGTACGATGCATTACGATATATTTCGAAGTATTACACGGTTACAAACGGTTCTGCTGCATTCGATACACTGCAAGCACCAATTCCGCATATTACAGTATATTATATTTGTATACACAAACTAATCACGTTTGTGACTTTATTACACTTAATTACACCTCAATGACCCATTGCGTCGGAATTTATTAGGGAACAGTCGCATTTTATCGCGATCTAACACGAATAACCGTTAGTGACATCAAATCTGAATGGATTTGACATCACTCTACCCGCAATAATATTAGAAAAAATGACACAGGACTAACAGGTACGATGCATTACGATATATTTCGAAGTATTACACGGTTACAAACGGTTCTGCTGCATTCGATACACTGCAAGCACCAATTCCGCATATTACAGTATATTATATTTGTATACACAAACTAATCACGTTTGTGACTTTATTACACTTAATTACACCTCAATGACCCATTGCGTCGGAATTTATTAGGGAACAGTCGCATTTTATCGCGATCTAACACGAATAACCGTTAGTGACATCAAATCTGAATGGATTTGACATCACTCTACCCGCAATAATATTAGAAAAAATGACACAGGACTAACAGGTACGATGCATTACGATATATTTCGAAGTATTACACGGTTACAAACGGTTCTGCTGCATTCGATACACTGCAAGCACCAATTCCGCATATTACAGTATATTATATTTGTATACACAAACTAATCACGTTTGTGACTTTATTACACTTAATTACACCTCAATGACCCATTGCGTCGGAATTTATTAGGGAACAGTCGCATTTTATCGCGATCTAACACGAATAACCGTTAGTGACATCAAATCTGAATGGATTTGACATCACTCTACCCGCAATAATATTAGAAAAAATGACACAGGACTAACAGGTACGATGCATTACGATATATTTCGAAGTATTACACGGTTACAAACGGTTCTGCTGCATTCGATACACTGCAAGCACCAATTCCGCATATTACAGTATATTATATTTGTATACACAAACTAATCACGTTTGTGACTTTATTACACTTAATTACACCTCAATGACCCATTGCGTCGGAATTTATTAGGGAACAGTCGCATTTTATCGCGATCTAACACGAATAACCGTTAGTGACATCAAATCTGAATGGATTTGACATCACTCTACCCGCAATAATATTAGAAAAAATGACACAGGACTAACAGGTACGATGCATTACGATATATTTCGAAGTATTACACGGTTACAAACGGTTCTGCTGCATTCGATACACTGCAAGCACCAATTCCGCATATTACAGTATATTATATTTGTATACACAAACTAATCACGTTTGTGACTTTATTACACTTAATTACACCTCAATGACCCATTGCGTCGGAATTTATTAGGGAACAGTCGCATTTTATCGCGATCTAACACGAATAACCGTTAGTGACATCAAATCTGAATGGATTTGACATCACTCTACCCGCAATAATATTAGAAAAAATGACACAGGACTAACAGGTACGATGCATTACGATATATTTCGAAGTATTACACGGTTACAAACGGTTCTGCTGCATTCGATACACTGCAAGCACCAATTCCGCATATTACAGTATATTATATTTGTATACACAAACTAATCACGTTTGTGACTTTATTACACTTAATTACACCTCAATGACCCATTGCGTCGGAATTTATTAGGGAACAGTCGCATTTTATCGCGATCTAACACGAATAACCGTTAGTGACATCAAATCTGAATGGATTTGACATCACTCTACCCGCAATAATATTAGAAAAAATGACACAGGACTAACAGGTACGATGCATTACGATATATTTCGAAGTATTACACGGTTACAAACGGTTCTGCTGCATTCGATACACTGCAAGCACCAATTCCGCATATTACAGTATATTATATTTGTATACACAAACTAATCACGTTTGTGACTTTATTACACTTAATTACACCTCAATGACCCATTGCGTCGGAATTTATTAGGGAACAGTCGCATTTTATCGCGATCTAACACGAATAACCGTTAGTGACATCAAATCTGAATGGATTTGACATCACTCTACCCGCAATAATATTAGAAAAAATGACACAGGACTAACAGGTACGATGCATTACGATATATTTCGAAGTATTACACGGTTACAAACGGTTCTGCTGCATTCGATACACTGCAAGCACCAATTCCGCATATTACAGTATATTATATTTGTATACACAAACTAATCACGTTTGTGACTTTATTACACTTAATTACACCTCAATGACCCATTGCGTCGGAATTTATTAGGGAACAGTCGCATTTTATCGCGATCTAACACGAATAACCGTTAGTGACATCAAATCTGAATGGATTTGACATCACTCTACCCGCAATAATATTAGAAAAAATGACACAGGACTAACAGGTACGATGCATTACGATATATTTCGAAGTATTACACGGTTACAAACGGTTCTGCTGCATTCGATACACTGCAAGCACCAATTCCGCATATTACAGTATATTATATTTGTATACACAAACTAATCACGTTTGTGACTTTATTACACTTAATTACACCTCAATGACCCATTGCGTCGGAATTTATTAGGGAACAGTCGCATTTTATCGCGATCTAACACGAATAACCGTTAGTGACATCAAATCTGAATGGATTTGACATCACTCTACCCGCAATAATATTAGAAAAAATGACACAGGACTAACAGGTACGATGCATTACGATATATTTCGAAGTATTACACGGTTACAAACGGTTCTGCTGCATTCGATACACTGCAAGCACCAATTCCGCATATTACAGTATATTATATTTGTATACACAAACTAATCACGTTTGTGACTTTATTACACTTAATTACACCTCAATGACCCATTGCGTCGGAATTTATTAGGGAACAGTCGCATTTTATCGCGATCTAACACGAATAACCGTTAGTGACATCAAATCTGAATGGATTTGACATCACTCTACCCGCAATAATATTAGAAAAAATGACACAGGACTAACAGGTACGATGCATTACGATATATTTCGAAGTATTACACGGTTACAAACGGTTCTGCTGCATTCGATACACTGCAAGCACCAATTCCGCATATTACAGTATATTATATTTGTATACACAAACTAATCACGTTTGTGACTTTATTACACTTAATTACACCTCAATGACCCATTGCGTCGGAATTTATTAGGGAACAGTCGCATTTTATCGCGATCTAACACGAATAACCGTTAGTGACATCAAATCTGAATGGATTTGACATCACTCTACCCGCAATAATATTAGAAAAAATGACACAGGACTAACAGGTACGATGCATTACGATATATTTCGAAGTATTACACGGTTACAAACGGTTCTGCTGCATTCGATACACTGCAAGCACCAATTCCGCATATTACAGTATATTATATTTGTATACACAAACTAATCACGTTTGTGACTTTATTACACTTAATTACACCTCAATGACCCATTGCGTCGGAATTTATTAGGGAACAGTCGCATTTTATCGCGATCTAACACGAATAACCGTTAGTGACATCAAATCTGAATGGATTTGACATCACTCTACCCGCAATAATATTAGAAAAAATGACACAGGACTAACAGGTACGATGCATTACGATATATTTCGAAGTATTACACGGTTACAAACGGTTCTGCTGCATTCGATACACTGCAAGCACCAATTCCGCATATTACAGTATATTATATTTGTATACACAAACTAATCACGTTTGTGACTTTATTACACTTAATTACACCTCAATGACCCATTGCGTCGGAATTTATTAGGGAACAGTCGCATTTTATCGCGATCTAACACGAATAACCGTTAGTGACATCAAATCTGAATGGATTTGACATCACTCTACCCGCAATAATATTAGAAAAAATGACACAGGACTAACAGGTACGATGCATTACGATATATTTCGAAGTATTACACGGTTACAAACGGTTCTGCTGCATTCGATACACTGCAAGCACCAATTCCGCATATTACAGTATATTATATTTGTATACACAAACTAATCACGTTTGTGACTTTATTACACTTAATTACACCTCAATGACCCATTGCGTCGGAATTTATTAGGGAACAGTCGCATTTTATCGCGATCTAACACGAATAACCGTTAGTGACATCAAATCTGAATGGATTTGACATCACTCTACCCGCAATAATATTAGAAAAAATGACACAGGACTAACAGGTACGATGCATTACGATATATTTCGAAGTATTACACGGTTACAAACGGTTCTGCTGCATTCGATACACTGCAAGCACCAATTCCGCATATTACAGTATATTATATTTGTATACACAAACTAATCACGTTTGTGACTTTATTACACTTAATTACACCTCAATGACCCATTGCGTCGGAATTTATTAGGGAACAGTCGCATTTTATCGCGATCTAACACGAATAACCGTTAGTGACATCAAATCTGAATGGATTTGACATCACTCTACCCGCAATAATATTAGAAAAAATGACACAGGACTAACAGGTACGATGCATTACGATATATTTCGAAGTATTACACGGTTACAAACGGTTCTGCTGCATTCGATACACTGCAAGCACCAATTCCGCATATTACAGTATATTATATTTGTATACACAAACTAATCACGTTTGTGACTTTATTACACTTAATTACACCTCAATGACCCATTGCGTCGGAATTTATTAGGGAACAGTCGCATTTTATCGCGATCTAACACGAATAACCGTTAGTGACATCAAATCTGAATGGATTTGACATCACTCTACCCGCAATAATATTAGAAAAAATGACACAGGACTAACAGGTACGATGCATTACGATATATTTCGAAGTATTACACGGTTACAAACGGTTCTGCTGCATTCGATACACTGCAAGCACCAATTCCGCATATTACAGTATATTATATTTGTATACACAAACTAATCACGTTTGTGACTTTATTACACTTAATTACACCTCAATGACCCATTGCGTCGGAATTTATTAGGGAACAGTCGCATTTTATCGCGATCTAACACGAATAACCGTTAGTGACATCAAATCTGAATGGATTTGACATCACTCTACCCGCAATAATATTAGAAAAAATGACACAGGACTAACAGGTACGATGCATTACGATATATTTCGAAGTATTACACGGTTACAAACGGTTCTGCTGCATTCGATACACTGCAAGCACCAATTCCGCATATTACAGTATATTATATTTGTATACACAAACTAATCACGTTTGTGACTTTATTACACTTAATTACACCTCAATGACCCATTGCGTCGGAATTTATTAGGGAACAGTCGCATTTTATCGCGATCTAACACGAATAACCGTTAGTGACATCAAATCTGAATGGATTTGACATCACTCTACCCGCAATAATATTAGAAAAAATGACACAGGACTAACAGGTACGATGCATTACGATATATTTCGAAGTATTACACGGTTACAAACGGTTCTGCTGCATTCGATACACTGCAAGCACCAATTCCGCATATTACAGTATATTATATTTGTATACACAAACTAATCACGTTTGTGACTTTATTACACTTAATTACACCTCAATGACCCATTGCGTCGGAATTTATTAGGGAACAGTCGCATTTTATCGCGATCTAACACGAATAACCGTTAGTGACATCAAATCTGAATGGATTTGACATCACTCTACCCGCAATAATATTAGAAAAAATGACACAGGACTAACAGGTACGATGCATTACGATATATTTCGAAGTATTACACGGTTACAAACGGTTCTGCTGCATTCGATACACTGCAAGCACCAATTCCGCATATTACAGTATATTATATTTGTATACACAAACTAATCACGTTTGTGACTTTATTACACTTAATTACACCTCAATGACCCATTGCGTCGGAATTTATTAGGGAACAGTCGCATTTTATCGCGATCTAACACGAATAACCGTTAGTGACATCAAATCTGAATGGATTTGACATCACTCTACCCGCAATAATATTAGAAAAAATGACACAGGACTAACAGGTACGATGCATTACGATATATTTCGAAGTATTACACGGTTACAAACGGTTCTGCTGCATTCGATACACTGCAAGCACCAATTCCGCATATTACAGTATATTATATTTGTATACACAAACTAATCACGTTTGTGACTTTATTACACTTAATTACACCTCAATGACCCATTGCGTCGGAATTTATTAGGGAACAGTCGCATTTTATCGCGATCTAACACGAATAACCGTTAGTGACATCAAATCTGAATGGATTTGACATCACTCTACCCGCAATAATATTAGAAAAAATGACACAGGACTAACAGGTACGATGCATTACGATATATTTCGAAGTATTACACGGTTACAAACGGTTCTGCTGCATTCGATACACTGCAAGCACCAATTCCGCATATTACAGTATATTATATTTGTATACACAAACTAATCACGTTTGTGACTTTATTACACTTAATTACACCTCAATGACCCATTGCGTCGGAATTTATTAGGGAACAGTCGCATTTTATCGCGATCTAACACGAATAACCGTTAGTGACATCAAATCTGAATGGATTTGACATCACTCTACCCGCAATAATATTAGAAAAAATGACACAGGACTAACAGGTACGATGCATTACGATATATTTCGAAGTATTACACGGTTACAAACGGTTCTGCTGCATTCGATACACTGCAAGCACCAATTCCGCATATTACAGTATATTATATTTGTATACACAAACTAATCACGTTTGTGACTTTATTACACTTAATTACACCTCAATGACCCATTGCGTCGGAATTTATTAGGGAACAGTCGCATTTTATCGCGATCTAACACGAATAACCGTTAGTGACATCAAATCTGAATGGATTTGACATCACTCTACCCGCAATAATATTAGAAAAAATGACACAGGACTAACAGGTACGATGCATTACGATATATTTCGAAGTATTACACGGTTACAAACGGTTCTGCTGCATTCGATACACTGCAAGCACCAATTCCGCATATTACAGTATATTATATTTGTATACACAAACTAATCACGTTTGTGACTTTATTACACTTAATTACACCTCAATGACCCATTGCGTCGGAATTTATTAGGGAACAGTCGCATTTTATCGCGATCTAACACGAATAACCGTTAGTGACATCAAATCTGAATGGATTTGACATCACTCTACCCGCAATAATATTAGAAAAAATGACACAGGACTAACAGGTACGATGCATTACGATATATTTCGAAGTATTACACGGTTACAAACGGTTCTGCTGCATTCGATACACTGCAAGCACCAATTCCGCATATTACAGTATATTATATTTGTATACACAAACTAATCACGTTTGTGACTTTATTACACTTAATTACACCTCAATGACCCATTGCGTCGGAATTTATTAGGGAACAGTCGCATTTTATCGCGATCTAACACGAATAACCGTTAGTGACATCAAATCTGAATGGATTTGACATCACTCTACCCGCAATAATATTAGAAAAAATGACACAGGACTAACAGGTACGATGCATTACGATATATTTCGAAGTATTACACGGTTACAAACGGTTCTGCTGCATTCGATACACTGCAAGCACCAATTCCGCATATTACAGTATATTATATTTGTATACACAAACTAATCACGTTTGTGACTTTATTACACTTAATTACACCTCAATGACCCATTGCGTCGGAATTTATTAGGGAACAGTCGCATTTTATCGCGATCTAACACGAATAACCGTTAGTGACATCAAATCTGAATGGATTTGACATCACTCTACCCGCAATAATATTAGAAAAAATGACACAGGACTAACAGGTACGATGCATTACGATATATTTCGAAGTATTACACGGTTACAAACGGTTCTGCTGCATTCGATACACTGCAAGCACCAATTCCGCATATTACAGTATATTATATTTGTATACACAAACTAATCACGTTTGTGACTTTATTACACTTAATTACACCTCAATGACCCATTGCGTCGGAATTTATTAGGGAACAGTCGCATTTTATCGCGATCTAACACGAATAACCGTTAGTGACATCAAATCTGAATGGATTTGACATCACTCTACCCGCAATAATATTAGAAAAAATGACACAGGACTAACAGGTACGATGCATTACGATATATTTCGAAGTATTACACGGTTACAAACGGTTCTGCTGCATTCGATACACTGCAAGCACCAATTCCGCATATTACAGTATATTATATTTGTATACACAAACTAATCACGTTTGTGACTTTATTACACTTAATTACACCTCAATGACCCATTGCGTCGGAATTTATTAGGGAACAGTCGCATTTTATCGCGATCTAACACGAATAACCGTTAGTGACATCAAATCTGAATGGATTTGACATCACTCTACCCGCAATAATATTAGAAAAAATGACACAGGACTAACAGGTACGATGCATTACGATATATTTCGAAGTATTACACGGTTACAAACGGTTCTGCTGCATTCGATACACTGCAAGCACCAATTCCGCATATTACAGTATATTATATTTGTATACACAAACTAATCACGTTTGTGACTTTATTACACTTAATTACACCTCAATGACCCATTGCGTCGGAATTTATTAGGGAACAGTCGCATTTTATCGCGATCTAACACGAATAACCGTTAGTGACATCAAATCTGAATGGATTTGACATCACTCTACCCGCAATAATATTAGAAAAAATGACACAGGACTAACAGGTACGATGCATTACGATATATTTCGAAGTATTACACGGTTACAAACGGTTCTGCTGCATTCGATACACTGCAAGCACCAATTCCGCATATTACAGTATATTATATTTGTATACACAAACTAATCACGTTTGTGACTTTATTACACTTAATTACACCTCAATGACCCATTGCGTCGGAATTTATTAGGGAACAGTCGCATTTTATCGCGATCTAACACGAATAACCGTTAGTGACATCAAATCTGAATGGATTTGACATCACTCTACCCGCAATAATATTAGAAAAAATGACACAGGACTAACAGGTACGATGCATTACGATATATTTCGAAGTATTACACGGTTACAAACGGTTCTGCTGCATTCGATACACTGCAAGCACCAATTCCGCATATTACAGTATATTATATTTGTATACACAAACTAATCACGTTTGTGACTTTATTACACTTAATTACACCTCAATGACCCATTGCGTCGGAATTTATTAGGGAACAGTCGCATTTTATCGCGATCTAACACGAATAACCGTTAGTGACATCAAATCTGAATGGATTTGACATCACTCTACCCGCAATAATATTAGAAAAAATGACACAGGACTAACAGGTACGATGCATTACGATATATTTCGAAGTATTACACGGTTACAAACGGTTCTGCTGCATTCGATACACTGCAAGCACCAATTCCGCATATTACAGTATATTATATTTGTATACACAAACTAATCACGTTTGTGACTTTATTACACTTAATTACACCTCAATGACCCATTGCGTCGGAATTTATTAGGGAACAGTCGCATTTTATCGCGATCTAACACGAATAACCGTTAGTGACATCAAATCTGAATGGATTTGACATCACTCTACCCGCAATAATATTAGAAAAAATGACACAGGACTAACAGGTACGATGCATTACGATATATTTCGAAGTATTACACGGTTACAAACGGTTCTGCTGCATTCGATACACTGCAAGCACCAATTCCGCATATTACAGTATATTATATTTGTATACACAAACTAATCACGTTTGTGACTTTATTACACTTAATTACACCTCAATGACCCATTGCGTCGGAATTTATTAGGGAACAGTCGCATTTTATCGCGATCTAACACGAATAACCGTTAGTGACATCAAATCTGAATGGATTTGACATCACTCTACCCGCAATAATATTAGAAAAAATGACACAGGACTAACAGGTACGATGCATTACGATATATTTCGAAGTATTACACGGTTACAAACGGTTCTGCTGCATTCGATACACTGCAAGCACCAATTCCGCATATTACAGTATATTATATTTGTATACACAAACTAATCACGTTTGTGACTTTATTACACTTAATTACACCTCAATGACCCATTGCGTCGGAATTTATTAGGGAACAGTCGCATTTTATCGCGATCTAACACGAATAACCGTTAGTGACATCAAATCTGAATGGATTTGACATCACTCTACCCGCAATAATATTAGAAAAAATGACACAGGACTAACAGGTACGATGCATTACGATATATTTCGAAGTATTACACGGTTACAAACGGTTCTGCTGCATTCGATACACTGCAAGCACCAATTCCGCATATTACAGTATATTATATTTGTATACACAAACTAATCACGTTTGTGACTTTATTACACTTAATTACACCTCAATGACCCATTGCGTCGGAATTTATTAGGGAACAGTCGCATTTTATCGCGATCTAACACGAATAACCGTTAGTGACATCAAATCTGAATGGATTTGACATCACTCTACCCGCAATAATATTAGAAAAAATGACACAGGACTAACAGGTACGATGCATTACGATATATTTCGAAGTATTACACGGTTACAAACGGTTCTGCTGCATTCGATACACTGCAAGCACCAATTCCGCATATTACAGTATATTATATTTGTATACACAAACTAATCACGTTTGTGACTTTATTACACTTAATTACACCTCAATGACCCATTGCGTCGGAATTTATTAGGGAACAGTCGCATTTTATCGCGATCTAACACGAATAACCGTTAGTGACATCAAATCTGAATGGATTTGACATCACTCTACCCGCAATAATATTAGAAAAAATGACACAGGACTAACAGGTACGATGCATTACGATATATTTCGAAGTATTACACGGTTACAAACGGTTCTGCTGCATTCGATACACTGCAAGCACCAATTCCGCATATTACAGTATATTATATTTGTATACACAAACTAATCACGTTTGTGACTTTATTACACTTAATTACACCTCAATGACCCATTGCGTCGGAATTTATTAGGGAACAGTCGCATTTTATCGCGATCTAACACGAATAACCGTTAGTGACATCAAATCTGAATGGATTTGACATCACTCTACCCGCAATAATATTAGAAAAAATGACACAGGACTAACAGGTACGATGCATTACGATATATTTCGAAGTATTACACGGTTACAAACGGTTCTGCTGCATTCGATACACTGCAAGCACCAATTCCGCATATTACAGTATATTATATTTGTATACACAAACTAATCACGTTTGTGACTTTA
Source organism: Tetragonisca angustula (assembly GCA_036937485.2). Classification (NCBI taxonomy): domain Eukaryota; kingdom Metazoa; phylum Arthropoda; class Insecta; order Hymenoptera; family Apidae; genus Tetragonisca; species Tetragonisca angustula. The sequence goes on along the minus strand of JAWNGG020000508.1, from coordinate 9,598 downwards.
TTACACTTAATTACACCTCAATGACCCATTGCGTCGGAATTTATTAGGGAACAGTCGCATTTTATCGCGATCTAACACGAATAACCGTTAGTGACATCAAATCTGAATGGATTTGACATCACTCTACCCGCAATAATATTAGAAAAAATGACACAGGACTAACAGGTACGATGCATTACGATATATTTCGAAGTATTACACGGTTACAAACGGTTCTGCTGCATTCGATACACTGCAAGCACCAATTCCGCATATTACAGTATATTATATTTGTATACACAAACTAATCACGTTTGTGACTTTATTACACTTAATTACACCTCAATGACCCATTGCGTCGGAATTTATTAGGGAACAGTCGCATTTTATCGCGATCTAACACGAATAACCGTTAGTGACATCAAATCTGAATGGATTTGACATCACTCTACCCGCAATAATATTAGAAAAAATGACACAGGACTAACAGGTACGATGCATTACGATATATTTCGAAGTATTACACGGTTACAAACGGTTCTGCTGCATTCGATACACTGCAAGCACCAATTCCGCATATTACAGTATATTATATTTGTATACACAAACTAATCACGTTTGTGACTTTATTACACTTAATTACACCTCAATGACCCATTGCGTCGGAATTTATTAGGGAACAGTCGCATTTTATCGCGATCTAACACGAATAACCGTTAGTGACATCAAATCTGAATGGATTTGACATCACTCTACCCGCAATAATATTAGAAAAAATGACACAGGACTAACAGGTACGATGCATTACGATATATTTCGAAGTATTACACGGTTACAAACGGTTCTGCTGCATTCGATACACTGCAAGCACCAATTCCGCATATTACAGTATATTATATTTGTATACACAAACTAATCACGTTTGTGACTTTATTACACTTAATTACACCTCAATGACCCATTGCGTCGGAATTTATTAGGGAACAGTCGCATTTTATCGCGATCTAACACGAATAACCGTTAGTGACATCAAATCTGAATGGATTTGACATCACTCTACCCGCAATAATATTAGAAAAAATGACACAGGACTAACAGGTACGATGCATTACGATATATTTCGAAGTATTACACGGTTACAAACGGTTCTGCTGCATTCGATACACTGCAAGCACCAATTCCGCATATTACAGTATATTATATTTGTATACACAAACTAATCACGTTTGTGACTTTATTACACTTAATTACACCTCAATGACCCATTGCGTCGGAATTTATTAGGGAACAGTCGCATTTTATCGCGATCTAACACGAATAACCGTTAGTGACATCAAATCTGAATGGATTTGACATCACTCTACCCGCAATAATATTAGAAAAAATGACACAGGACTAACAGGTACGATGCATTACGATATATTTCGAAGTATTACACGGTTACAAACGGTTCTGCTGCATTCGATACACTGCAAGCACCAATTCCGCATATTACAGTATATTATATTTGTATACACAAACTAATCACGTTTGTGACTTTATTACACTTAATTACACCTCAATGACCCATTGCGTCGGAATTTATTAGGGAACAGTCGCATTTTATCGCGATCTAACACGAATAACCGTTAGTGACATCAAATCTGAATGGATTTGACATCACTCTACCCGCAATAATATTAGAAAAAATGACACAGGACTAACAGGTACGATGCATTACGATATATTTCGAAGTATTACACGGTTACAAACGGTTCTGCTGCATTCGATACACTGCAAGCACCAATTCCGCATATTACAGTATATTATATTTGTATACACAAACTAATCACGTTTGTGACTTTATTACACTTAATTACACCTCAATGACCCATTGCGTCGGAATTTATTAGGGAACAGTCGCATTTTATCGCGATCTAACACGAATAACCGTTAGTGACATCAAATCTGAATGGATTTGACATCACTCTACCCGCAATAATATTAGAAAAAATGACACAGGACTAACAGGTACGATGCATTACGATATATTTCGAAGTATTACACGGTTACAAACGGTTCTGCTGCATTCGATACACTGCAAGCACCAATTCCGCATATTACAGTATATTATATTTGTATACACAAACTAATCACGTTTGTGACTTTATTACACTTAATTACACCTCAATGACCCATTGCGTCGGAATTTATTAGGGAACAGTCGCATTTTATCGCGATCTAACACGAATAACCGTTAGTGACATCAAATCTGAATGGATTTGACATCACTCTACCCGCAATAATATTAGAAAAAATGACACAGGACTAACAGGTACGATGCATTACGATATATTTCGAAGTATTACACGGTTACAAACGGTTCTGCTGCATTCGATACACTGCAAGCACCAATTCCGCATATTACAGTATATTATATTTGTATACACAAACTAATCACGTTTGTGACTTTATTACACTTAATTACACCTCAATGACCCATTGCGTCGGAATTTATTAGGGAACAGTCGCATTTTATCGCGATCTAACACGAATAACCGTTAGTGACATCAAATCTGAATGGATTTGACATCACTCTACCCGCAATAATATTAGAAAAAATGACACAGGACTAACAGGTACGATGCATTACGATATATTTCGAAGTATTACACGGTTACAAACGGTTCTGCTGCATTCGATACACTGCAAGCACCAATTCCGCATATTACAGTATATTATATTTGTATACACAAACTAATCACGTTTGTGACTTTATTACACTTAATTACACCTCAATGACCCATTGCGTCGGAATTTATTAGGGAACAGTCGCATTTTATCGCGATCTAACACGAATAACCGTTAGTGACATCAAATCTGAATGGATTTGACATCACTCTACCCGCAATAATATTAGAAAAAATGACACAGGACTAACAGGTACGATGCATTACGATATATTTCGAAGTATTACACGGTTACAAACGGTTCTGCTGCATTCGATACACTGCAAGCACCAATTCCGCATATTACAGTATATTATATTTGTATACACAAACTAATCACGTTTGTGACTTTATTACACTTAATTACACCTCAATGACCCATTGCGTCGGAATTTATTAGGGAACAGTCGCATTTTATCGCGATCTAACACGAATAACCGTTAGTGACATCAAATCTGAATGGATTTGACATCACTCTACCCGCAATAATATTAGAAAAAATGACACAGGACTAACAGGTACGATGCATTACGATATATTTCGAAGTATTACACGGTTACAAACGGTTCTGCTGCATTCGATACACTGCAAGCACCAATTCCGCATATTACAGTATATTATATTTGTATACACAAACTAATCACGTTTGTGACTTTATTACACTTAATTACACCTCAATGACCCATTGCGTCGGAATTTATTAGGGAACAGTCGCATTTTATCGCGATCTAACACGAATAACCGTTAGTGACATCAAATCTGAATGGATTTGACATCACTCTACCCGCAATAATATTAGAAAAAATGACACAGGACTAACAGGTACGATGCATTACGATATATTTCGAAGTATTACACGGTTACAAACGGTTCTGCTGCATTCGATACACTGCAAGCACCAATTCCGCATATTACAGTATATTATATTTGTATACACAAACTAATCACGTTTGTGACTTTATTACACTTAATTACACCTCAATGACCCATTGCGTCGGAATTTATTAGGGAACAGTCGCATTTTATCGCGATCTAACACGAATAACCGTTAGTGACATCAAATCTGAATGGATTTGACATCACTCTACCCGCAATAATATTAGAAAAAATGACACAGGACTAACAGGTACGATGCATTACGATATATTTCGAAGTATTACACGGTTACAAACGGTTCTGCTGCATTCGATACACTGCAAGCACCAATTCCGCATATTACAGTATATTATATTTGTATACACAAACTAATCACGTTTGTGACTTTATTACACTTAATTACACCTCAATGACCCATTGCGTCGGAATTTATTAGGGAACAGTCGCATTTTATCGCGATCTAACACGAATAACCGTTAGTGACATCAAATCTGAATGGATTTGACATCACTCTACCCGCAATAATATTAGAAAAAATGACACAGGACTAACAGGTACGATGCATTACGATATATTTCGAAGTATTACACGGTTACAAACGGTTCTGCTGCATTCGATACACTGCAAGCACCAATTCCGCATATTACAGTATATTATATTTGTATACACAAACTAATCACGTTTGTGACTTTATTACACTTAATTACACCTCAATGACCCATTGCGTCGGAATTTATTAGGGAACAGTCGCATTTTATCGCGATCTAACACGAATAACCGTTAGTGACATCAAATCTGAATGGATTTGACATCACTCTACCCGCAATAATATTAGAAAAAATGACACAGGACTAACAGGTACGATGCATTACGATATATTTCGAAGTATTACACGGTTACAAACGGTTCTGCTGCATTCGATACACTGCAAGCACCAATTCCGCATATTACAGTATATTATATTTGTATACACAAACTAATCACGTTTGTGACTTTATTACACTTAATTACACCTCAATGACCCATTGCGTCGGAATTTATTAGGGAACAGTCGCATTTTATCGCGATCTAACACGAATAACCGTTAGTGACATCAAATCTGAATGGATTTGACATCACTCTACCCGCAATAATATTAGAAAAAATGACACAGGACTAACAGGTACGATGCATTACGATATATTTCGAAGTATTACACGGTTACAAACGGTTCTGCTGCATTCGATACACTGCAAGCACCAATTCCGCATATTACAGTATATTATATTTGTATACACAAACTAATCACGTTTGTGACTTTATTACACTTAATTACACCTCAATGACCCATTGCGTCGGAATTTATTAGGGAACAGTCGCATTTTATCGCGATCTAACACGAATAACCGTTAGTGACATCAAATCTGAATGGATTTGACATCACTCTACCCGCAATAATATTAGAAAAAATGACACAGGACTAACAGGTACGATGCATTACGATATATTTCGAAGTATTACACGGTTACAAACGGTTCTGCTGCATTCGATACACTGCAAGCACCAATTCCGCATATTACAGTATATTATATTTGTATACACAAACTAATCACGTTTGTGACTTTATTACACTTAATTACACCTCAATGACCCATTGCGTCGGAATTTATTAGGGAACAGTCGCATTTTATCGCGATCTAACACGAATAACCGTTAGTGACATCAAATCTGAATGGATTTGACATCACTCTACCCGCAATAATATTAGAAAAAATGACACAGGACTAACAGGTACGATGCATTACGATATATTTCGAAGTATTACACGGTTACAAACGGTTCTGCTGCATTCGATACACTGCAAGCACCAATTCCGCATATTACAGTATATTATATTTGTATACACAAACTAATCACGTTTGTGACTTTATTACACTTAATTACACCTCAATGACCCATTGCGTCGGAATTTATTAGGGAACAGTCGCATTTTATCGCGATCTAACACGAATAACCGTTAGTGACATCAAATCTGAATGGATTTGACATCACTCTACCCGCAATAATATTAGAAAAAATGACACAGGACTAACAGGTACGATGCATTACGATATATTTCGAAGTATTACACGGTTACAAACGGTTCTGCTGCATTCGATACACTGCAAGCACCAATTCCGCATATTACAGTATATTATATTTGTATACACAAACTAATCACGTTTGTGACTTTATTACACTTAATTACACCTCAATGACCCATTGCGTCGGAATTTATTAGGGAACAGTCGCATTTTATCGCGATCTAACACGAATAACCGTTAGTGACATCAAATCTGAATGGATTTGACATCACTCTACCCGCAATAATATTAGAAAAAATGACACAGGACTAACAGGTACGATGCATTACGATATATTTCGAAGTATTACACGGTTACAAACGGTTCTGCTGCATTCGATACACTGCAAGCACCAATTCCGCATATTACAGTATATTATATTTGTATACACAAACTAATCACGTTTGTGACTTTATTACACTTAATTACACCTCAATGACCCATTGCGTCGGAATTTATTAGGGAACAGTCGCATTTTATCGCGATCTAACACGAATAACCGTTAGTGACATCAAATCTGAATGGATTTGACATCACTCTACCCGCAATAATATTAGAAAAAATGACACAGGACTAACAGGTACGATGCATTACGATATATTTCGAAGTATTACACGGTTACAAACGGTTCTGCTGCATTCGATACACTGCAAGCACCAATTCCGCATATTACAGTATATTATATTTGTATACACAAACTAATCACGTTTGTGACTTTATTACACTTAATTACACCTCAATGACCCATTGCGTCGGAATTTATTAGGGAACAGTCGCATTTTATCGCGATCTAACACGAATAACCGTTAGTGACATCAAATCTGAATGGATTTGACATCACTCTACCCGCAATAATATTAGAAAAAATGACACAGGACTAACAGGTACGATGCATTACGATATATTTCGAAGTATTACACGGTTACAAACGGTTCTGCTGCATTCGATACACTGCAAGCACCAATTCCGCATATTACAGTATATTATATTTGTATACACAAACTAATCACGTTTGTGACTTTATTACACTTAATTACACCTCAATGACCCATTGCGTCGGAATTTATTAGGGAACAGTCGCATTTTATCGCGATCTAACACGAATAACCGTTAGTGACATCAAATCTGAATGGATTTGACATCACTCTACCCGCAATAATATTAGAAAAAATGACACAGGACTAACAGGTACGATGCATTACGATATATTTCGAAGTATTACACGGTTACAAACGGTTCTGCTGCATTCGATACACTGCAAGCACCAATTCCGCATATTACAGTATATTATATTTGTATACACAAACTAATCACGTTTGTGACTTTATTACACTTAATTACACCTCAATGACCCATTGCGTCGGAATTTATTAGGGAACAGTCGCATTTTATCGCGATCTAACACGAATAACCGTTAGTGACATCAAATCTGAATGGATTTGACATCACTCTACCCGCAATAATATTAGAAAAAATGACACAGGACTAACAGGTACGATGCATTACGATATATTTCGAAGTATTACACGGTTACAAACGGTTCTGCTGCATTCGATACACTGCAAGCACCAATTCCGCATATTACAGTATATTATATTTGTATACACAAACTAATCACGTTTGTGACTTTATTACACTTAATTACACCTCAATGACCCATTGCGTCGGAATTTATTAGGGAACAGTCGCATTTTATCGCGATCTAACACGAATAACCGTTAGTGACATCAAATCTGAATGGATTTGACATCACTCTACCCGCAATAATATTAGAAAAAATGACACAGGACTAACAGGTACGATGCATTACGATATATTTCGAAGTATTACACGGTTACAAACGGTTCTGCTGCATTCGATACACTGCAAGCACCAATTCCGCATATTACAGTATATTATATTTGTATACACAAACTAATCACGTTTGTGACTTTATTACACTTAATTACACCTCAATGACCCATTGCGTCGGAATTTATTAGGGAACAGTCGCATTTTATCGCGATCTAACACGAATAACCGTTAGTGACATCAAATCTGAATGGATTTGACATCACTCTACCCGCAATAATATTAGAAAAAATGACACAGGACTAACAGGTACGATGCATTACGATATATTTCGAAGTATTACACGGTTACAAACGGTTCTGCTGCATTCGATACACTGCAAGCACCAATTCCGCATATTACAGTATATTATATTTGTATACACAAACTAATCACGTTTGTGACTTTATTACACTTAATTACACCTCAATGACCCATTGCGTCGGAATTTATTAGGGAACAGTCGCATTTTATCGCGATCTAACACGAATAACCGTTAGTGACATCAAATCTGAATGGATTTGACATCACTCTACCCGCAATAATATTAGAAAAAATGACACAGGACTAACAGGTACGATGCATTACGATATATTTCGAAGTATTACACGGTTACAAACGGTTCTGCTGCATTCGATACACTGCAAGCACCAATTCCGCATATTACAGTATATTATATTTGTATACACAAACTAATCACGTTTGTGACTTTATTACACTTAATTACACCTCAATGACCCATTGCGTCGGAATTTATTAGGGAACAGTCGCATTTTATCGCGATCTAACACGAATAACCGTTAGTGACATCAAATCTGAATGGATTTGACATCACTCTACCCGCAATAATATTAGAAAAAATGACACAGGACTAACAGGTACGATGCATTACGATATATTTCGAAGTATTACACGGTTACAAACGGTTCTGCTGCATTCGATACACTGCAAGCACCAATTCCGCATATTACAGTATATTATATTTGTATACACAAACTAATCACGTTTGTGACTTTATTACACTTAATTACACCTCAATGACCCATTGCGTCGGAATTTATTAGGGAACAGTCGCATTTTATCGCGATCTAACACGAATAACCGTTAGTGACATCAAATCTGAATGGATTTGACATCACTCTACCCGCAATAATATTAGAAAAAATGACACAGGACTAACAGGTACGATGCATTACGATATATTTCGAAGTATTACACGGTTACAAACGGTTCTGCTGCATTCGATACACTGCAAGCACCAATTCCGCATATTACAGTATATTATATTTGTATACACAAACTAATCACGTTTGTGACTTTATTACACTTAATTACACCTCAATGACCCATTGCGTCGGAATTTATTAGGGAACAGTCGCATTTTATCGCGATCTAACACGAATAACCGTTAGTGACATCAAATCTGAATGGATTTGACATCACTCTACCCGCAATAATATTAGAAAAAATGACACAGGACTAACAGGTACGATGCATTACGATATATTTCGAAGTATTACACGGTTACAAACGGTTCTGCTGCATTCGATACACTGCAAGCACCAATTCCGCATATTACAGTATATTATATTTGTATACACAAACTAATCACGTTTGTGACTTTATTACACTTAATTACACCTCAATGACCCATTGCGTCGGAATTTATTAGGGAACAGTCGCATTTTATCGCGATCTAACACGAATAACCGTTAGTGACATCAAATCTGAATGGATTTGACATCACTCTACCCGCAATAATATTAGAAAAAATGACACAGGACTAACAGGTACGATGCATTACGATATATTTCGAAGTATTACACGGTTACAAACGGTTCTGCTGCATTCGATACACTGCAAGCACCAATTCCGCATATTACAGTATATTATATTTGTATACACAAACTAATCACGTTTGTGACTTTATTACACTTAATTACACCTCAATGACCCATTGCGTCGGAATTTATTAGGGAACAGTCGCATTTTATCGCGATCTAACACGAATAACCGTTAGTGACATCAAATCTGAATGGATTTGACATCACTCTACCCGCAATAATATTAGAAAAAATGACACAGGACTAACAGGTACGATGC
>JAWNGG020000507.1:0-35191 GCA_036937485.2 Tetragonisca angustula | reverse complement strand
CATTGTCAACAACTGTTAATATGTTGCCCGCATTCGTGTATAATTAATATAAATATTTATTATACAATCATGCTCGGCATACACAGAATAAAGATGAAGCGAAAACGAAAATATGTGCTATAACTATTCTATAATCATGCTGTAATCAGCTGTAACCATTTTTGGCAAACTCCAGCGGTCGAACAAACAATCGGAGGATAAAAGAAATTAATTTTGTACTCACGATAAGTTTGTCTTTAATCTTCGCTCTTCTCCCTTTTTCTGAATTAATTTACGTCACCACTTCAATAGCACCATTCGAATCTTTATTTTCTTCAAATCTACGAACCTCACAACGAGATTGATATTTGCAAGAGTAGTCAAATGTCAGATCTATTCGATAAGGTCTATGTCAGATGTACGAGCTACAACATTTATAACATTCTATTATCTATTTATAACATTCCCAATGACAAAGGCTATTTCTATAATAAATTCTGTTGGAATTCAAAATGTTAAATTCCCGATCATGCACATGCAGGGTGTTTCAACTAGCTTGCGCACCTTAAATGAAATATTATGTCCGATGAAAAATTATTGTATACAATGGTTGCATAATTTAGATTGTCACATAACGTCGTGTATCTATTGTTCTCCCTGAGACATACTGTGTAATATACTTCGGTCTATTTTGTTATCTATTTCTACTCATTGTTCAAATTAGTTGGAATACATAAATATATATAACGTTCCAGAATTGACTAGTCTTCCGCTACTCGTGTAGAATATAACGTAAGAATAAACTTTAACGTAAGAAATATTAACAATTTTAAGCTGCGGAATTATTAATAAAACAGGCAGATATTTTTCTGGTTTTCTGTTTATCAACTTGAAGATCGTGTATATAAATATGAATAAATGTGCAATAAAAGCTTGTATACGGATGAGTGAATTATTAAGAGAAATCAAATATCGTTTTATCGCAATTGTGAGCAGAGTTTGGAGTAATTACACGCATGAATTGTGAAGAATCTAAACCTCACACTTACCTCCAGTGTAACTCAGTATGTTTGTCATAACCTTTACTATTTTCGCGTTACATAATTTTTAACAAACCTACCGATAATTCTTCTAAGTTTGACTTTCACTAACATTAAATTATCGTAATATTTGTCATTACTTCGCTTATATAGAATAAAGGACAGTAAATCCATTCTCTTATGTTAATATTTTCGATTGGACTTCAATTAATTTGTTATAATTCAAAGCAGTAAAATACTTACATGTTACTCATTTCTCTTTTACTATTTTAGAAAAATATACTTCACTATAATATTTAAAAGTTCTGTATATGAAAACTATCTTGTATTTATACAGAAATATATTATTGTGTGTCACGTATTTTGATCTTTGATTTGAATTTTACATGTTTCAAAATAGTTTGAATAGGAATTGAAGATGTTAAGTCAAACATTAGGATGAGAAAATGTTTCGCAAGTAATACATCCCTTATACCGTTTTTATATAGATCTTTCATGTCGCTAAACTATTAAGCCAGTATATTAAGTACATCGTTATACTGTTAGTAACTTTTTAATGTTTAACTATTGCATGAAGTGTTGCGTATTTATGTTTGCAATTACGTCTGCAATCCAACAAATATGAATTATAATACACCAAATTTTTCGTAGGTTAAAATATTCTTCACGTAAGTAAATATAAGTTAACGTCATAAGTATAGAATCAATTTCTGTTTTCCACGTTTAAAATTTTTTTGTAATAATAGGATAATATCTCGGATTACGTTTCTATAATGATTTTAGTGAAGGAAGACATGTGAATAAAGTACACTCTTATTAATGATTTCATCATGTTTTTTACAAAATACATCATCATATTTATGTTTAAATGTGTCATGACGGTACGATATGTGTCAGTAGGAAATAATATCTGTTACACAATAAAATGTTTACTTCTTCGAGATCATGTTTATAATTCAGTCATTCTTATCACAATGGGAAATAAACACTCAGCCTATCGTAATCAATAACATGTAACAGCATATTAATAGAAATAAACAGAATGGTAGTCACGCAGTATATTGCATCCTGAAAAATATCACTACCTTAGTACCTACTGTTCGCTTATTAATTGCGTAAAACTTCTTTTAGGAACTTTAAGTGTTAATACCTATAAACCTAATTATTAAATAGTAAACAATATATCTTAGAATATAATTATTTTAAAATTGTTGCAATGCAAGATATTCTGAATTCCTGAGATTCTATTTCCGAGAATACAGCTTCTGTTTAAAAATATCATTTAGATAAACTAACTGTATCCATCATACGAGTATGCATCTGCCTCTGCATCCCATATGTGTACCTTGTACACGTTTTCACCACGGCACCATGCTGTTCATGCAAAACCACGTTCACAAAGTTTCAGTATCGTTTCCATTTTAGATATAAAGGTGCATAAGAAATTATTAAGAATTCAAGATCTCTTAATTCAAGTGAAATATACTTTCATAATCACATTTTTGTAGAAGAATGAATTTCACCTTTAAATTTCACTATAATTAGATCTGCAATAGCAGTTGTCCAATTAGAGCAGCTATCTGTGCATCGTATGTTTCCATAGAGAGTTGAACATTAGCAGATTATGTATAACTCTTTTAGTACTTAAAGGTACATATTTGCATCGAAAGTATTTGATGAACTATCACTCAATTAACAGCATGCCAAAATTATTCAGTTAACTATGTAATGTAAACGAAAACACGTTGAAAATACCTGACGTATTTGTCAGTTCATCAAGAGTCAGCGTAAGACAGAAACTGTATCGCCCTGACAATAATAGCCAAATGTGTATCGCACGAGTGCAATCTCCGCGGGGAGGCACCGAGCAGTTAGCGACCGATCATTGCGAAATACAAACGTTTCTGAAAACGGCAGTTACCTTCCTTGAATCTTCAGACTCCACTTTTCATACGAGTCCAATCAGAATTTCAGAAGAGGGGTCTCGAATTATTGCACAGTTCGCGAAGCTGGAGTGCTGCATTCGCGATTTTTGTCGAAAACCATCGTTTTGGGGAATTTCGTTGAGCAGGATGATCGAAAACAGTATACATGTGACAGAATTGGGATTAGTTGGTTCGACATATCAGTTTTAGATTATTGGATTATTTAGTATGTTATGTTGGGGTTATAGTTTAATTAGCTTATTATATTGGGAAACGTTTTGATTAAATTGCTAAAGATGCCAATAGGAGGCCACGGAAATCCATTCGAAATAACAGAACTGAATACTTTGCCGTGGAAGAGAGTTATTGCAACTGACGGAAGTACAAGCGATTAAATTGCTCGGTTGGAGAGCCGAACGAGGAATTGCGTGTCGATCGGAGGAAAGAACATACGAAACAACGGGCGAGGTCGGAACGCAGGCGTCGAACGAGGTGTTCAGAACCGCCGTCGCGGGAGAGCTGCCCGTTAGTCGAAGAGAGTACGAACTGTTGAAACGCGAAAAAGAGTTGTTGGGAAGGGAAATACGATTGAAACATGGAGAAATAGAGGAGTCGTCGACATTGAGCACAACTACGGTTACCTCAGTTTTGCTGCGGACCGAATTTAAAATGTTAGCGGAGATGTTGAACGAATTTTCCCGCGGGGAAAACGAATATTTTACGAACTGGAAAACGCAGACCGAACTACTCAAGGAGACGCACAATTTGGAAGAGAACTTAATGAAATTAATAATTGTTAGAAATATCAGCTGATAATTTCCATTTGTAGAGACGGCGTAAAATTACGGACCTTGAGCGAGAGAGAAAGAAAGAGAAAAGAAGCAAAGTAGGACGTCAATAAATTATCGTCGTAGTCTCCGCTAGAACAGTCGTTAGGACCGTAAATACAGTTAGGACAAGTACAGATCAGATCAGAAAATTGGTAAAAGTAAAACCCTTTTCAGTGAAAGGAAAATCGTTCATGTAAAACTGAAAAACTAAAAAAATTGGGTTATTGCGCATGCCGTCTGTTTACAGTTTTAAGTTATATTAAGCCATTATTCGTTTAATTTCCATTGTGCTGTACTACGTGTTTTATGTGAAATATATATTAGTGAAGGTTATCAACCAGAGTAGTCTTGAATCCAAACGATAAATTAAAGAGGTAAAAACTTGACAAAACCCTTCAGCGGCTACGCGGTTAAACGTTAGGTTGTTTTCGTGCAAAATCGAGCAGCATAATATTCTCAATCTCTCAAATTTTCGAAGAACTACATTATAGTTTCGATAAACGTCCAGATAACTTGGCCCGCAGGAGAAGATTTGCAGTGCATGCCTGGAAGAAAGTGGAATCGTTCAACGGGCATTTCCAAGTCAAGATGATTCCAGCCGAGAATGTGTGCCTGGATCAAGAGGAACTAATTGACCCAGTAATCGACGATATACCTGAAACAGACCTGAGATACCAAGCACGGATGCATAGTTTCAAAAGTCCTTTCGACCTGCTGAAAGCCTTTTCGATGATTACATTCCGTGATACGGGACGTGATCCAGATAAACGCGACAATAGAAAACCTTTGGAGCAGTGTTCGCCAGCAAATCAGGCAAGAAACTTTGGTGAAATACGAAGTTATAATTGCAACGGTACAGGACAAAGTCAGAAAGACTGTCGATATCCGAGAAGAGAATGGGGCACCTGTTATAAATGCGGAGTTCCATAGCACCGATCTGCTGCTTGTCCTCAGAATGCAACGACCTGGATAATATCGGCAACTCATAGGGAATCACCTATAAGAAGAGGACCGACAATTGAGAATCTCGTGCAACCGGTTACACCAGACACGACGTTCGTGGTCCCGAGCATGTTTCCCGGTCCTGCGTTAGATGCCGAGGGTAACACATCATATTACGTAATTTCTGCAACGTAACTTGTCTAACAATTTATTTCGTAATTATTTACAAATTTGAAGAGTATTAACTGCAGTTATTAACTGACCATTACAGATTATATTTAAATCATTTAAAGTTGGATTTATTCATTTATTTAGTTTTATTACCTATCCCTATTATGAGATATACTGGGTAATGTATTAGGTGTATAAATTAGTTTGGTGTCTTTGTGTTGAGTCGTAAACATTTCTAAAACGAAGTGTAAATTACTACAAGAAATAATTCATTATTGTAAGTAAAAAATTTTCAATAGTAATTTAAATATACATGATTAAGCATAAATACAAGGAGAATGTGTTTTACCATAAGCAATGATTAATGAAAGGATTTTCTATCGGAATGATCGTAAAGCAGAATCAAAAAATAGAATGCAATTTAGTTTATAAAGTTATAACTTATAACTTATAGAGGGCACGTTGGAATACGATATATAATAATATCAACAGTTCTAAATTCTAATAAAATATAGTATAACATATTTAATTTTTCTTCTACAATCTTATTAATTGAGGGTTAATTGTAATTTCTGAAGTTAATATCATTTAAACTAAATTTTAACATATTGCTTTAATGCTGTTTTGTAATACAGTGATTGATCATTAATGGTTGAAACCTTTCGGAGTAATCTTCTTTAAGTTGTATAAATAAAAGACATAGAAGTCAATCTTGTAATATTTTATTGATAATCGTAGAAACCTACTTCAAAGAAATTAACTGCACCGTTGGGACATGATCGCTAAGATCAATTTTATAAAGTAACTTTTGCAATTACCTTATGGAAGGTACTACCCAGGCACATAAATGGTGCCATAGAATCGTGATTGGGAAAGGCATAACAAGAGTTGACTTTACAAGGACGACTTTAGCGAACTCGACAGTAGTGAACAGTAATAGGCATCAGTCAAGGTATCGTTAGTGATCGCATTATAATGATCATGTAATAATTAAGCTTCCATCAATGGAAGATTTTAACATTAAAATATATGAAATATCTGTCTAAATTGTTTTTAATTAGAAAGTGACACATATTTAGTTCATGAGATTTTTAAACAATGAAAATCGCAAGATAAATTGTAAATAAGAAATCATAAATGATTCGAAATGAATCTCATGTCTGAATAAAACACAGTCAGTCACGAAAGTCTTCACACAACCAAAAAATTTGCTGTATCTATCTTAATCATAAAATTTAAGAATATTTACAGTCAAAGAATTGTGTATATTCGCATATTAACGCATGATAACCATGATTTGCGTCAGTGTATTTACGTATTTTCAACTTAAATATAAGAAACATATACTAATACGTGTCTCAATTTTTCATGCACTTGAACAACCTTATAAAAGTACGACGATTATAAATACAGACTTTCGGCTTCGTAGCTTCAGTGCAATATCAGAGAGTGTAAAACGACCTCGATAATGAGTACATTATCTGTTATAATATATAAAACACTACGTCAACAAGAGATGAAATTCCGTTAGATACTCGCAGTCCAGTGGTGCAACTACGAAAAAAAAAATCCTATCGAGAAATTGATAATATTGTTAAAATAAGTCGTGCAAGAGTACAATCCATAATAAAAAACTTTAATTTGCCTGATACAACTTCCAATAAACCTATATTTGACCGTCCAACGTAATTAAATTCTCGTGATGTTCTTACTGTAATTCGTAAGGTGCAGAATATTTCAGAAATTGGTGCACCAAAATTAGCGCAGCACGTTATGGAAACAACAGACAAGAATTGTCATTCAGAAACTGCGAAAGGAATATTGAGAAAAGATGGTTTTCAAATTGGATTAGAGAAGGAAACCGTTAATATACACAGTGAATCAACGAAAACTTATTTGAATTCGCCAAATATTATATTAATAAATATTTTGAATTTTGGAAAAAGAGTCGTATTTGCAGATGGAAGCAAGTATAATATTTTCGTATCTCATGGTAAAGGAAAAGTTTCGAGAAAAAGAACACGGACATGAACACTAAGAGTGTAATTCCAACTGCTATGAATGGTGGGGTATATGTAATGGTGTATGGTACAATTACAGCGTGGAGGACGTTAAAATTATGATTTATTGAAGGAATCCTGGATCGTCTGAAATATTTGCATAAATTGCGAAATAATTTGCCAATTTCAATTAATCGTTTGGGCAAGGGAAATAAATGGGTCTTCCAGCAGGATCACGATCCGAAATATACATCTGTAGTTTTTAAACATTGGTTACTGACAACGGCAATTGTTTATACCACTCCAGTCGGTAGACCTTAACCACGTCGAAAATTTGGGCAGAAGAATAAAGTAACAGCATCAGAAAATATATTGCAGATGAGAAATCTTTATAAATTCATTTTCACATACAGGAAAGATATTACAAAAATTCCAGATACTAAAACATCATTTCGTCGATGCCAAGAAGATTACAGGCAGTTATTGGTGCAAAATGAGGATCTACAAGATATCAATACAATATCGAGTTTAGTTCTTTTTCTAGTTTTACATAAATATCATAAGTGTATGAACACTTTCGTTTCTTCAAATTTTTTATATTTATTTTTACACTTCATACTTTACATTTTGTACGTTCTTTTGTTAATAAGTGTGTGCACCTGTAAACAATCAGGACCTGCATGAGTCTCTACATGTATCTGTAATGTATGCATGTGTGTTTGTGCATGGCCTTGCGATCGCCTTCTAGGTCAGTCAGCCGTCATATAACAGTCATTTTTCGTCGAAGTGTAACTAGCTTTCAATATGGTCCCAAATATATTACATCATTAGCTCTTAGCCCAACAATAAGCATAATACTTAATATTATTTCATTAGCACATGTCAAAATTTAATTAACACAACATTATATGTGAAAAAAGCTTAAACCGCTAAATTTATTACAATAATTAAAAGTTATAGGGTATATGAATACCTTCGTGACTGACTGCATCTCAATTATAACGTGCGAAATAAAAGATTGAACACGCTTCCGATCTTTCTGTTTGGGAGTGTAGAACAGTAAAAGCCATTCTATCATACACATAACCGTTGCTTTAAATTATACAATTCGAATACATAATTAATTATCTCTATATACTATGTATAAAATCTATGATATAGATTGAAACATCCAATATAACAACTTACGTAATGAAAAATGACTTTTTGCATATTGGAGTCACGTGAAAATACGTAGATTATGATCGAATTACCTGACGTGTCTGTCACTGGTGACCGACAGTAATATTTCCACTTATAACGCGTGACTGACGAAGCAAATTTAGTACACTACTGTTGTTATTAAATTAATATATTAGACATTAGAAATCCACAGGATTACTGGAAGAAATAGTTGTTGAACATTGCTTTTATTTATACTTATTGTAGAAACAGGAGATTGTATAATATTGCAATAACAATTATAATGGATTTTATTAAAACAGTTTAGTCAAACATAAATCAGTCGCAACCTTCAGAGTGTTTTATATCATTCTTTGTCACGTTGCCACTAATATTCCTTCCCAGCAGAGCTGTACTTTCATCATAACTATCTTTACAATTTTCTTGACTTGTGATACTGGATGTGAGTGCACTGTAATCTTGCCTTTTGCTCACCGCAGAACTTTTTCGAACTGCGTAAATGGAAGGTCAACAGAAAGTACGCACGGCATGTCTACGCATAACGGGTTGATGATCAATTCTTCGTCACTGACGAGTCGCCTCACCAAATGCGCATGTATTGCGCATGGGCAATGGCCAGTATTTGGTTACAACTAACTTCTATGAAAATGAACAGTTTCACCGGTAAGATACAATGAAATCAAACTCGAAAATAACGTGGATAATGACGCAGCAAACGCAGAACAAAATGCGGAACGTAAAAAGCAAGTGATTTTAGATTCTCGTCATAAGAATCAAATTTAAATTTGGACACTCAAGAATTTTTAATTTATCACGGTATAATATCGTTCATAAGAAAAATTATTGTCATTTTCCTGTATGCTATATCAGTATTTAGTATCTCGTTAGTAAGTACACCAAAATTAACTGTATAATTCGTAATAACTGTTGTATAAATTGCTGTAAATGTAACAATATCCGATTTTAAAATCAAATTGTTATTCGAGCACTATTCGAGTTCGATAATCGACATTCGAGATGTATAGCATTAAATGCACAACAATTTTTACTCGGCGGGTTGCTTGCAATCATGATGACATGCATCAAGTTTTCCGAGACACAGATTAGTTGTCAGCTCTTCAGTAATTACGGAATACATTTCTGAAAAACTGAAGTATAATGGGAAGTGAACGTAATATTTCATTTAACAAACGTCTACTTGTAATTTTTCACAACGTGAAAAGAAAATGGAACAGAGAAATTGCTGCGATGCTCAATTTATGGAAAAGTACAGTCAATGACATTGCTAACAGATCTAAACGTGAAGATTGCATGGAATCTGGGAGAATACTAGGAAGATAATTATGCGGCATATGTGTTCAACTATTAGAGAAACCAAGGATCCTACGTTTTGTGCACCACAATTGACTCGTGCACTGTTGGAAGAGATCAGAAAGGAAGTAACTTGTCAAACAATACAAAATATAATAAAAGGAGCTGGCTACAATGAAAGAGTTGCAAGGAAAATGCCGTTCGTAAACAAGAAGTATAGGAATGAGAGATTATATTCTATTATAGTGTTTATTTTAAAAGGCATGTTAGAATAATGTGATATCATGCAATGTGAGCAAATTTTACATTTTTGATTTTGATATACGAAATAAAGTACAAAACATAAAAATACAAGACAGCCTGTGAAGCTCGGAGGTGAAAGTGTGCTCGTCTGGGGATGCATTTCGACTTTTGTGACAGGAGATTTAGCTTTTACGTATATTATCATGGATAAGAAAATGTCTGAAGTATAAATTTTTGAGAAAATGTCAACAAAATCTGGAATTTAATCTACATTCAAATTTTATCAAATTAAAGATACCAATCGCAAAGAACGAATTGTGAGAGAATATTTAATTCATAATTGTCCGAACTTATTGCAAATACCATCCTCCCCTCACATCATCCAAGTTCCCGGACTTAAACTCTACTGAAAATCTACGGTATGAACTGGAACCGAGAATTAGGAAAACTTGAATATCATCAGAAGAGCATATAAAACATTGGTTAAACGAAGAATTGAAAAACGTAGACACAGATTATTTCAAAAAATAACTTGTAACACTTCTCAACGTTCAAGAGATGTTATGCAAAAAGTAGAACACTCTACAAAATATTGAATTAGTTTAGAATTTGAAGCAAAAGTCAATTTTCTGCAGTGACCGGAAGCTAACTTGGCATTAAAATTAGATGTTGGTTTATGCAAAATGCATACTACGATTGATACGACATTCGAAGATATTAATACTTCTGTTATCTAGATATATTATATTAATATAATATAAAAGAAATATTTATTTTTTCTAAATGAAATATTTATTTCTCTTAAATAAAATTACAGTATGATAATGTAAACATTCCAGAGCTTCCATATATTAATTAGGTTCACTGTAATTGGCAGCATATGGAGAGGGATTATTGTGGCCCGTTGTAGCGAAAATGTTAATTTGTATTAACTCGACGATTCATAACTGGCTAGCGACACATTAATGTTGTTTTCAATATTTACGAAAACAGCCACGAGATATTCCTAAGCTATGTAACGTCGGACGACATATGTTTAGTTCGCAGAGTAATCGAGGAGTTTCGGCGTGTTTTGATACGGGATAACCAGCAACGAGGTTATGAGCAAAAATGAGAACAGGTACGTGTATGAGTGGATTGATTATGTGTTAGGAAGTTTCGATAGGTCAGGAGCAATCCGCTCCAATGTGTGATGCGAGCGGCACACGTCAAAAAGCCAACGAAAATGAACTCAAAATCAATAACTAACAAAGCATTTCATCACTTTCTTCATCATCCTGTTCCAAAGCGATATTGGACGACGTGAAAACATAACACGAAAAACGATCACGTTGCAAAAAGTTAGTGAATGTAGAGTCGGTCATTTCGGCGTCAAAATCCGTTAAGATTGTTTTTGATATTCAGACACATCTAGATTTTAATATCCGCCCAATTATTCTATATCCATGTTGAAATAACTCTCGGGTTTCTATTTCCTTATGCCGTTTGAACTGTCGACAAGATGTGTTTTCGCGAAGAAGTTTGCTGTTTGTGTGTTTTAGAGGGTCAACACATTTGTATATATATGTGTCAGTGTGATAGTAGGAAACTTACCGTTTGTCAAACTTAAATTCCAAATGGCAAAAACAGATAATATCCAATTAAGAATAACTAATATTGGCAGGAACTACTTCGTTGTAGGTCCAACAAATAATAACTCATAAGCTACGTCAAGTTTAATGCTAACCGATAATACAAGGACCAGCAATTGGGAACAAATTACAAAAACTAACGTAAAATTTGTTCACCTATCCATCTGTTAAGAAATTACCTAAATCAATACCAAGGCAAATGGTTACCGAGTATGCCGAGTGATAAAACGCAGCAACAGACACCGTTAAATCAATACCATGGCATCCACAAATATGAATCGAGGTTTATATAGTCGAGTCATTAGTGCAACTACTCAAGAACGTGGATAATAAAAACTTTACCTTAAAGCAACTAAAGAATAATGAGGTCAAAATGCAAACAAACGGAAATTTAACACAACTAAATTTGTAGTTGTAAGCGAAGAAGAAACACACAACTTTTCACACATAGCAGATAAAGAAACTGCTATAGAGTAGTACTAAGAAGCTATGTTAACTGAAGTGATTGTTACCCTGTGATATTGTATTATATGGTACAGTGTGCAATTATTTGTTATAGTATAGAAGCAAATGTGGTAGGAATTTGTATCAATCTGTACAACGACAAAATTTGTATACATGATATTGCACTGCATCGAAAGCTACTGAATCATGTGTAATCGTTCTAATATGGCGTAATGTATTCTAATTTGTCATTTCTGATTGCACTGATACATAGCTTATATTACTGTTATATTACTGTTTAAGAGTGTTGCTCTTCGTAACGATAGCAAAGGCTGTATCTTTTTATAACATGATTGTTACCCAATAACAATGGTACAATTTGATACAATACGGCATTACTTCGTAAAATATAGTTACAAATGTGGTAGTCATTTGTAGATAACAAGAAAACCGCATTATATACGTAATATATCACTGAATCTAATGTTGCTGAAGCGTGTACAACCGAGTAATACGTCATAATATTTTCTAATTTTAAATTGCTCATTACACTGTTGCACGATTTGTTATACTATTGCGTAATATGGTAAATGAGATGCATGAAGTATTACTGTTCGTAATGATAGTAATTGCTGTTATAATATACGATACTATATCTTATAATACACCATAATTTGGTACAATATAGATACAAATATGGTAGTAATTTGTAGAAAAGAGTACAACGACATAAGCGTAATCTGACATTATAATGTATGGAACGTTGCTGAATCATGTAGAAACATTTAATAAGTAGTAATAGATTGTATGTGTTCATTATGGATCATTCAGCAGAATAATTTGCTGTATTACTGCATATTCTGCTAAATGATTTTGTTACCGTTTATGACGGTAGTCTTCGCTATATAATTATAAAATATGATTGTTATCCTGTATCTCAGTTCTAAATTGTGTAATACGACATAATTTGATATAATATAGTTACAAATGTCGCAGTAATGTTTAGATAACAAATAAATACAACATAATATGCGTAATATGCCAATACAGAGTTTTAATGTTGCTGAGCTGTGTAGAATCGTGTTATAACTCGTAATATATTGTAATTTGTCACTGAATTCACTGTTCCATAATTGTTATATTGTTGCATACTGCTGTAAATGAAACGCGTATAGTATTGCTGTTCGTAAAGATAGTAATGGCTATATCTTTTTATAACAAGTTTGTTAGCTTATAACTTGTTATTGTATGGTATGAAACGGCATAATTTGGTATAATATAGTTACAAGTGTGGTGCTTACGTGTAGACAACTTTAACACGACACAATATGCGTATTACGTTTTTATACTGTACCGAATGTTGTTAATGCGTCCAGTTTCGTGTTACACGTACTAATACATAACAATTTGTCATTACACAATGCGCTCTTTGATGTTCTGCTATATTATTGCATAAAACGGTAAATGAGATGCATACATTGTTGCTGTTTGTCAAGACAGCAATGGCTATATCATATTGTAAAGTTATTGTTACTAGGAAACTTGGTACTCCAAAGAATACAGCATAATTTTGTATAATATAGTTACAAATGCCGTTGATATGTGTAGATATCTATAATGCGGCATTATAAGAGTAATACGTCATTCTGCTCCATCCAATGACGCTGAAGAGTTTATAATTGTGTAACATGTCGTAATATATTGAAATTTGTCATTACACACTACACTATTGCATTGTTTGTTATGTTATTGCACAACATGTTAAATTGGATGCACAGAATTTTACTGCTCGTCACGAGTGTAGTGGCTATATCACGTTATAATATAACTGCCACCCCGTAACTTGGTTCTAAATGGAACAATACGGCATAATTCGGTATAATAATTACACATGAGGTTGTCCTGTGTAGACAATTATAATGCGACATAATGTGCATTATCGAATGTTGCTGATGTGTTTAGAATCGATTAACAAGCAGTAATGCATTGTAATTTACATTATACAATGCGCTGTTGCATAATATGTTATATTATTTCATAATACGCAGAAAGCGTAGAATGCTGCTTTTCATCACGAAATTAATGTTACGTTATAATATAATTCTTACCCGGTAACTTGGAACAACATGGTATAGTATATACGTCATAATTTGGTACAATGCAGCTAAAAACATAATAGTTATGTGTAGACTAATAAAATGAGTTATCTAACACAATATGAGTTATACGTCATTATACTTTATCGAATAATGCTGAAGCATGTAGAATCGTGTAAAAAGTCGTAATGTATTGTAATTTGGCATTACAAATTACATCAAAAGCAAAGAATTACTAATGATTTTGCCACTGATATGGGTATGTAACAACATGGCAAGAAATCGAGTAACATGGCAAGAAATCGAGTACAGCAATTATTTGCTTCGTGTAACTAATGATCCCCATATGGGTCAGCATTAAACGAGGCGACAAGGAACTAGAATTCATTCTCCTCATTCTGGAAGAATATCTGCTCATCTGCATATACATTTGCTTCCGTAACAAGTTTTTGAAATTGTAAAGACACCTTTGGATGTTTACGCGTCGTTATTGAAAGACATCGTGTATCAAAAGCAAATGATCACTTATGTCATTGCCACTGTTATGTGTATGGTACAACGAACGTGGCAATAAATCGATTACGGTATTTATGTGCTTCGTGAAGTTAATGATGCCCATATAGTGGTATATTAAACGATTGGATGTGAATACTTGACTATATTCTCCTGAATCTTTAACAAACTCCACCCATTTGTCTCTTCACTTGCCTTTGTAATAAATTTATGAAATTGTAAAGAGACTTTACGTGTTGTAAAATTGTAAATAGACTGCATGTGTTGAACGCATCCACAGTTTTAAAAATTATTCTTCCTGCTCCGGTATACATAGTAACTCTGTTAGATTGTTGCATGATTCCTTGTTTTGTAAATAAGTTTTATTAAATTGCAAATTCTTATGCTTCTTTCCAAGAACGAAATTAATACATGAAAAAAGTGCATGAAATATTTGTAGTAAATACAATACTTAAAACACTTCATAAGTAAAATTATTTCCTAGAATCTCCCCTATTTAAAATCTATTTACATGAAAATATAGAGTTCCACAAACGTTATTCATTTGTGAATTCATTCGTATATAGAGTAATAACTACTTTGCCTTTCTGCAATTAATCATGCTGCACAATCGTCTGTTAAACAAAAGAAGGTCGTCTTATGATTCAAATTTTTCACTCAGACTATTCTACGAAATATCTAACAAAGAATAATTAATTAAGTCGTCATTACAGATATCGAAGACAGTATCCAAGCCGTTTCATTATTAAAAATAATAATAATTATACGATAATCCTTCTTTACTATTATCAAGTAGATCTATCCACTTCCAAATGTGTCATTGAAACACGTAAGAGAATTATCCCTTTCGCTGAATATATACACATTTTCGATAATATCTTCATTATCTTGTTGCAGAGATGTTTCACAAATCTTCATCGGTAGATTTTCAGAAGTTCTGTATATTCATGAACAGATCTGTTTCGAAAATGCATACCTTCGGAGAATTCAACAAGAATCAGATGAATCGCACTTGTCTTTGAACACGGCGTCAGATCGTCAAAAATATATCTCTTGTGCCTTGGATAGGATGCTGCATAAATATCCTTCAAGTAACCACATTCATATTATCGGCCACGAGTTATTCACATACAAAGAAGTCTCTCCGAAGCACCTAGGAGATATCGCTCAAATTATACACGTCACCGAAAATACACGGATCTTGTTTGAATCCCCCCTAGAAATTAATTTCCCCTCCTTCCACAAACAGACACGTTCGTCGCGGTTAAATTAATTTTAACTAGCTACGAAGACGAGTAAGCTCGCTTCCTCGCTGAGCGTAGGAACAGCATCATCCACTGAAGTCGTCCCGTCGTGAAGGATGATTAGCTGACGAGGGCTTCGGTAGAGTTGCTAACTTCATATACTGGTTACGAACACAATTCGCTTAGAAGCTGGTTCAGACTCCGCCATTCACCGGTATCTATAATGTTTCAGCGGTTCCCAGACCTGATGTGGTTTCCTGTCGTTAACACAGGAAGGAAAGAACATTTACAGTGCGCCTCTAATGCAAAACGAGACCGCGACACATATTTGACGGGCGCATCACTCGAAGCTATTCGCGTATAATCCATGGTGGTCAGGATAGATGTGGAGAACGGTCAATCGCCGTTGGAAAATGAATGAAATTTAATTCTTTCAAATATGCAAAGCCTTTTCTGACGGGACATCGTTCCGTATAAATACAGCTACGAACTCGGACTAACAATTTAATATTATTTGATGATAATTATATCGCATGTATATATTTGCTGCTGTACAATGTGTTATAAAATAATCCTAACAGATATCTGGACTGAGTGCTATAATGACGACGTAACAGAAAGGAAGTTTTAGAAGAAAAAATTTATGAAGAATGTTCCGAGTCAATTAACAAACAATAAATCACACAATTCGGAATAATTCGCATAAACTGGACATCTTATTACTTCTGACGAAAGATTAAATAGAAATGGAAGATATCACATTTCCAGAGATAGAATCTATGTATCATTAACTCTAGAACATTTAATTGTATGTTCCAGAATACCCGCAATGAAACTGGGATAAGGGTGTCCCTAAATTTGAAGTGTATTACATATTAAAACGATAATAAGCAACGAACTTTCGAGAAAAATAGCATTAATATGATTATACACAGTTTCAGCTATGTCACGATATCCATAGAAAAATTTAAAAACTATAGAGTCCATTTTTCAGTTTGTCAATGTAACATTCCCTTGAACAAAATTACGGCAGCTAGAATATATAATTTCTGCATAGTGTGACTATAACGATTGTCGTTCTACGTTAAAGTACGGGATACTTCTGTACAGATAATTCGAATGATAGAAAACTTGGATAATGGATATTGACACAATGGATAATAAAACAGAAGACTGTTCTGAAATCAAAGTTTTTTTATATTATATTTCTGTATTCTGTACAAAATAATTGTAACTTAAAATATCACGCAACGTTACAACACTACATATAATACATACAGTAACGAAAATATACACATAACGTAATTATTTCGAACTCTATATATAAATTTATAGTTAATAAATTCGAACTGTGTTCATAATAATAAAATACAACAACGACTTATGAATTATTTATACACACGATGCATGTACCTGTTAGATATGCAAGCCACGTTATTCCATTCAGAGTGGTGTACATATTTAGATAAATATTGACTCTTAGATAACGAATGATTGCAGAACGTTCAGGGAATGTTTAAAGCGGACAGCATCAAAATCTTTCTGATGTGACGAAACGTCGACGGGGACACTGACTGTTGACACCCACCCTGAACGGAACATGTTAGCCAATGTCGTCGTCTCCTAAATTTTAGAAACGCATTACTATTACAGTTACTTTTATATTTCTACAATCTTTAATTCCATTCACACGCAGCCTCAGACAGATACAGAAGTGGGAAAGTGGTTTAGTCTTAGAAAAGAGAAGGGGAAACAATGGATACTCCCTATGTGCCCAAGACAATTAATAATTACGGTTCAAGAACGAAACCACTATAAAACTAACACAAACGCTATAATCATCTGGATTCAAGCTTATCAAGGAATAGAAGGAAATGAAGTGGCCGACGCAGCAGCGAATGCTGCCATAGGTTCCTTACCTACCAACAAACGCAACCATATTCCAGTTCCCTATGAAGTCCAAATAATCCACTGCAAAGGAGTAATAAAAAATGATTGGAACAAAACATGGATCACAACTAAAAGTACTCAACTACGTAAAAGTTTAGCAACAGACATTAAGCATTAGCGACAAGAAAGAAGAAATATGTATCACACGCCTAGGAACTGGTCATACTAAGCTGACAAACGCGCACAAAATTGGAAGCTCTGCACTACTCTCCTGCAGCCATTGCAGTAACAAGCAGTTAACAGTTACACACATTCTGCAGGAATGCCGTACCACAGACAGAGCCAAAGACAGAGACACGGAAATAACTCAAACATAAACCTGACCCCGCAATATGAAGTGCAAAGAGCTTCAAAATATCTCAAAAACGCAAACAAAACACTACTCACTAGTTTTTAACCACCGTCGTTGCTGATGACCTTGCTGTCGATGCTACGTACAGCAGAATTAATGAAAACGTTAGGAAGACGATAGTATGAAACGTTATATATCCAATATATAGTGCTTTACACATTTAGTACATAAAATAATTGTTTCAATAAAGGTGCAATTTTATTAATTATATTCTCAAAAATAAGAGTTTATATGAATATTTTATTATATGTATATAATACGACATTTCAAACTTGTTTCTATTATTATATTACACTGTCATGAAAGAGGAAGATGGTATATGCTTACTAGAAAATTATCTTTCGCTTTTCGATGTCACTCTTAATTGAGTGCAGTTACTTGTTATTAGGATATGAAAGCAATATTTTCTGGCGGATTAACCAATTTTATATTCTTATCTATTAAACTGAAGACATTCTATTTTTTAGTTGAAGACTTTCTATTCCATCTGTTTTAATTTAAATGTGTTTCATCTTGTTGCAAAAATAATTTTAAATATCTTTTGCACTGAATATGATCTAATCCAATCTAATAAATCCGAGAACTTTCATTAGTCCCAGATACGAACGTGCTTAAAGCAAATAATGGAATGAGGGCGGTGAGAATTATCTGAAAAGCATATACTCTTTAGTTTTCAATACGAGAGAGATGCATATACTCTTCCTACCGTATCTACAGAGATTCCCGCCTGAACAAAATAACACATATTTTGCACACTCTACTTATTACAAACCTTGAGATTCCTCAACGGTATCTACAAAAAAGGGTACGAACACTCATGCATAAATCATTTTCAAATCCCTCTTAACATTCCTTTCCGGTCATAGTAGTGTAGCAAATTATTACAAAAGTCATTAATTATTCGACAGAAAGAAAAAAATACAACTGTTGAAATTTCTGATTGTAACATGCTATACGTGCAAAGTCAAATATACAAATGAGACAAATAGTACAACAATAAAATAATATTATATGATTCTATTACTAAATAGTGAAGAAGGTAATTAAAGAGAGAAAGATAACTTTTACTTACAAATTTAATATGTTATCGAATAGTAATGTTTGATAAATTTTGAAGTGGAAACTTACGTTAATTAAACAAAGTTAATGTTAAAGTGGCTATAATCAGTAAAGGTATAACAATGAAAATAATTGTCCGAATGTGTTAGTTAAAAAACTGTGCAGATACATCTTAACGTCTCCATTTTCGAAGATAAAACAACATTTCATGCAATAACTCGCATCATGAACTTACTAAAATGGGGTATCAAGCACACATATATACAGGAATTGGTTCGTTTCCTATGACTTCTATATACACTTTACGCTTATTAATGTAAAATGTTTTGAAATTTTATTAGCATAGAAATACTGCACTATAGTGATTATATTGGTGAAGTTTGGGATAAATCTGAAAATTCTTACAGGAATTATTATATACATCCACAGCAATGCTAACTATATAAGACACTAATCTTAATTAACGAAATAAGAACTAGAAAATTTTGAATAGTGATGTGCGACAGTAATGAACAATATACTGTATACACAGTAATTAACAAAATATAATATTGGGCAGTAATTACAAATAATATGAAGTATATAATTCTTTACAACAATTATCAAATTCATATAAATCAAGATGAGCTTACAGTCACCAGTAATTCAATAATATAATCACAGTACATTAATACGATAGAAAAGAAGCGATATGATTGCTACAAATATGTGTGGAATCATGAATTATCAAACTGCTTTGATATATGACATGTCTCATAGCTGTACGAAAGAAACACAGTGTTATATAACACATATAATACATACATAAAATAGACTGAAATACATTTCTGAGCACTGCATTTATTTTTAATCAACATCTGAATTGGAAAAACTTTTTAAAATAGTGCACAATGCTCTTTCCAAATCACAAACGTATTTGATGCAGAAATATAAGCTATTGAATATAACCTTTAACCGGGAATTCCGTTCAATTGTTTCTCTTGTGGTGCTTGTCACGTATAATTAACATTTCTACATTGTTACACTTACAATATTGTAGAATTTATTTATAATATAGATCGACAGTATTTCGAAATATTTCCACATCGACAACATTTGAACATTCTGACAATAGTAATAATAATCATATTTTACGTTTTCATTGGTGCTGTAATCATTAACTTATATCACAGGTGAGATATAGGAAAGGCGTTACACTTAATGCTTTCTGATGTTATACGTTCGAGACGATTCATAACTCTTTTACTATTTTTGCTATTACTACTGTAGTGATTTAGGCAAATTTTGCACAGCAGCACTACAAGTAATAAGAATTAAAATAAAAAATATAGACTATATTGTTGCTCCTGCACTGAAATTTATTTATTGAATTGAACGTGGTCAGAGTTCGCCAATAAAGAAATACGATTTGAAACAGTGATTGAAGTTTTAAATGAAAAATTTACTATATATATTTGATTATTTATATCTATTTAAAAGTATCATGTGATTGTATTCAATTCAACAAATAATTTTTGAAACAGATGTTGCATCACTGTCCGAATTTTTTTATTCTATTTCTTTCACTAACAGCGCTGCTTTCACTGTAAAACCTGCATAAATCGAAACGACAGGATATGACATGAAAATAGAAATGAGGTCTTACGAATGTAAGTGAAAAAAATATATTACGTATTAGGTCAATAGATGTACGTTATCCGTGGTACATCCATTGTGGTATATGTCCGGTTTGGAAATACGCAAATTGTATAATCTCCTAAAACGTTTCTCAGATTTCATAAGTAGCGACATAAAATTCATAACGTTTCTAAATGTCAGTGTTACATTATATTTGTATCGCTATTACTGTGGAATAATATTTTCAAATATGTACGTATGTTTCCTCAGAAAATAGCATAACCTATCGTCATTTTCAGTTCCACGTATTATAGTTTACAGAAGGAGTTTGTGTTTATAACTATTTAGTTATCGTATTGTTATTTTATTATCATACGGAACGTGTATCTAGAATGTAAAAACTCAGTTCCGTATATTTAGAAGCCAATGAAAGGAAGACGGAGAAAGTAAGTTTATTTTAAATTCTCCATTATACTTTTACTTTGTACTTTTTGTTGCATCGTATTTTTCTAAAATTATAAATAATTTGTGATTTATATATTTATCATACTTTGCTTCATTTTACTACACTGTTTTTCAATTTTTACATATAAATATAAATCGTTCTTATATATAATATGATCAAAATATTTGAAAGAAATTTAAAGAAAATTTTTATTTGCTATTATTTTGTGGTAATAATGAATCATTATTCTATATCACATAGTTTTAGAATATAGTACTAAAAAGTCAAATACTTCTGTATAATATTGTATACTTATGAAATAGGATAATAAAATTATGAAATTGGAACTTTACACTTGAAAAAGAGATTAAACAGATTACTAGAAAATCTTAATTCAAGAGTCTATTAAACATGTAAAAATGTAAATGCTTCATGAATCCTGAAGGATTCAGCAGTTAATTAAATACATGTTCTTTATTCCATAATTATTTGTTTTGCTTATATAAACATTTTTGGAAAGAAGTTCACAAGAGTATGATATTCCAAAGATATTTGAGATTTAAGAATAATGAAGTAATATTGCAGTTTTAAAGAAAATTGATGAATAATGCTGTTTATTTTATTTTTTTTAAAGAAATATGATTTAATGCAGTTTCTTCTGTAAAAATATAGTTTTTCCTACGATAATTATGCATTTGCTCAAAACGTTCATAACATTCACTAATCTTCTTTACTGGAAGAGGTAATTATTTGTATTTATATAATATTTGTATTCAAATATATAAATATAAATATATAATCAAGGTAATGTTTACTTCCTGATTTAGGATTATTTAAAGATTAATTGTATTTATTTCTTTTATAAACACATTTTATATTTCTATATTATCATGTAAGTCATTATTACTACCTTTTCCTATCTCTGAGGAACATATAGCTTTTGTTATGAAACAATTTTCCGTTTTATTTTATTTTTTTATAATAAGATAGTAAATTGACATCATTTGGGTGTTTAGGGAAACAAATCTCATTTCTTTCTTAAAGATGTTTATTTACTTCACAGATAAACTCAAAGTTATCAAAAATAATATTTCTTTAAAACTAAATGATTTTGATGCATCTACTGCAGGTGAATAAAATTATTCCATCTTGAAGTGGAGCAACAAATTTTATATCATATTTCACATGTATTTTCTATCTCATTTCATTTGTATTGTTCTTGTGTATCTGAATTGGTAATAATATGTTTTATAAATTATTTATTCATGTAAAAAATTTATGTATTACATTTATAAATTCTTTTATCATGTATTGTATACTAAATGATATGGTATTTATAAATTCGTCTGTCAAAATGTATAAATGGTGATTCGTACAATGAATTTCTAGACATGTGTAGGTTTGATCCAATCAAATCCGTTACGTTAGTAAATGATTAAATGTTAATTTTAAATTTAAACATTCTACTATAATTCAATTCAAATTTAATAGTAATATCATACTAGCATGTGTAAGGAAATATGTTCATTTATCTTTTTTTTCTGTTGAATAATGTGAACTATCTTGATGTATATTAAACACAATTTATTAATTATTGAAATTTATATGTAGATACATATGAATTTATGGGTATAAATATATATGATACATGTATATGTAAATTATTATTTATGAAATTCATCTTAACGCTGACTATAGGTATAAAATATTAATTTTACAATAATCATTTTAATTATTCCAAGCAAGGATTTCTCACATTTAAAAGTGGACTTGCAGCAAATTGTTTTTCCTTTATATCTTTTAACAGGTGGATACAGCGATGTAAATTTATGATAGACTACAGAAATGGTGAGCCAGCATTAAATTATGGGTAAGCTAATGTTAATCCTGCTCATGAGCAAGTAAAATAGAAATAAATATTTATCAGTATTAAATAAGATAATACACGCAGAAAGTCACAATTATTATATGATATGGTAAAATTATTCCAAAAATAATTCTTAGAAAATAGATATATTTATTTTTGATGCTTAAGAATTTGGTCTAAGAAAAGCATATAATAAAATAATTGAAAATTTATAGATCAAGGAACTGTACATGATTGTCATTATGCAGTTTGCGACCAATTTATTTACATATTTAAATTTCAGATGAATGTTTTATATTTTACTGCTGCACAATAATTACAACTTTAGTTATAATTTTCGAAATTTATTTGGAAAATTTTTGCAACTATTAGAAAACCAATACATAACAGCTAAAGAATAATCATTAATCGTTACAGAATTATTGTTGTTACATATGAATTTAAAAAATTTAATTTTACCAAAAACATGCATATGTTTGAGGATATGTCATTAGATACATTTGTCATAGTAAAATTATTTATTTGAAACAAAATATATATGTACATGAAATGTATAAATGTGAGTTTGTAGCAAATAAAGTAAAATGTTAGTAATACTTTAATATTAGTTACAATTAGTAGTAATTAGGCTCCCGTTGTTTATGCAAATGCATATTTTTACAGAAAACAGGTAGAGCAACAGGATTTGGATAGAAATACATTTTATGATTAAAAAATTCGAGAAATATGTTTCTTATTTTGTTCTTTTTCCATAATGCACATGTTTCTATGTTTTATGTTTGAAAATATATGCATCTTATGGCATATGTGCCTTTCTCTGCATATATACTTTGTGCTCATGTGGAATATCTTTCTGATAGAATTAATTTAGTCTATCGAGAAACTCTCTTATTATGACTGTATAGTGTCGATAACATAATTTCTGTGTAATGGATACACATCAAGACATACTTATATGTAATAGGCCTCAGTTACAGTGTGATGTGACAGTGTGACAGTGTGTTTTGAACTCAGGTAGAATGGTTTCATTTCCTCAGTGATATCAGCAATCGAGCTTCTGCTTGTTTCTGTTAAAGTGTTTCTAATAATGCCGAAAACTCGGAAAAGTAAAATAGCAGTATTTAAATGCTGGAGTCTAATTTTTCTTTAAATCAATTATTTTATGTCGCATCAACTTCATGGGTTATTAGCGACAACACAAGGAAGGATTTTTTATGTTTTTGCAGATCTTGGTGTGTTTTAGATATTGCAACAGGCTTGATGATGTCCCACTGTCCATTAGGTTGTCTTTTAGGATGGGTTTGACACTGAGTTGTTTTCTTAGCAGTAGGTATACATCGCATTGGAGTATGAGGTGGTCTATTGTTAGGGTCGTCTTGCACCCTTCGCAGAGTGGTTTCCTTTGGTGAGTGCGTATTTCTGTGTCATTTTCGTATATCTGACTATTATATTACAACTTGGTCACGTATTTTTAGAGTGGGTGGTATTATATTCTTGTACAAGTCATTTTTTATGGTTAGCAGTCGTGGCTTTACTAAGGTTTTCCACTCGTTGTTCCAACGGTGTTTGATTTTTTGCTTGGTGGGCAAGTAGAAAATCGAGTGGTAGGTCAGTGTTGTGGTAGGGGATTGTTGAATTTGCTACTTCCTCAGCAACTTTGTCCGTTCTCTGGTTTCACTTCAATTCCTGTGTGGGATGGGATCCATATTACTGTAATTGAGTTATGATTTTTTATTCATTCGATGTAGGCGTTTTGGCATTCGTGGAATGCTGTATTATATGTCCATTGGTTTAGAATTGAGGTGATAGCATTTGTGGAGACACTGGAGGTGGCGAATTTTCTATTGTGATAATTAGATGTGGCTTCGAGGGCATGTTTTATTGCGTTAAGTTCACCGGTCAGGATGGACTTGTCTTGGTGGAACTTGTCTCTTGTGGTTGAATGTTCGAAGACGATCGAGTAGCCGGTGCCGTTTTTGGTTTTTGAGACATCTGTATATAGATATGTGTATGGTCTTGGTACTTCTGGGATAGCTCCCAAAACAGGGATTTAAGTATGTTAGGGTTGCTATGCTTTTTGTTATGTTTGCGTAAATCGGTGTTGGTTGTGGTTATAGGAACAGTTCACGGCGGAGAACTGGGTATATTTCTTGGGGTTGCCAAAATAACTTTGGTGTTGGGATCGTGTTCATATTGGGAAATTCTATTATAGAATGGGAGTGCGGTTTTCTTCACCGAGTGTAGGGTAGGAACTGCGTTCTGTCAGAAGGTGTTTATGAATACAGAGTTCTGAAAGGTGCTAGAGACTTTAGCAGGGAACTTGATGCTTAGATGCATTGTTCTGATTTTTAGAGGAACTTCCACTGCTTCGCTCACGATGTTAATAATTGGGCTGTCTCGGAATGCTCCCATTGCTATCCTAATTGCATGGTGGTGTATAAGATCAAGTTTTATGAGGGTTTATTGGCTTGCAGAGTTGTACACCATAGTCTATCTTAGTTCTTACTATTGTTCTCTATCTAGCAGGATGTTCATATTTGCACCCCAGTTGTTTGTTGCAATAGTTTATAGGATGTTGAGACGTTGGTAGCATTGCGATATAAGTTTGTTCATATGCGGTTTCCACGTTATTCGGGAATCGAAACTAAGACCTAGTTGCTTCAATCTAGATATCTCTTTTAGTTCTTGTCCGTTGCGGCTTAAATGAATGTTGGTGTAGTGTCTACCTTCGCTGAATGTTATCACTACCGACTTAGAGCCCAAGAACATGAATCCAGTATTTAGTGACCACATTTGGAGGCTGTTCTATAGTAAAGTCTGGACGATGAGTGGGTTTCTTCCTCTGCATATTATAGTGAGTTCATCAGGGAATAAGTATCCTTTGACCTGGTTATATGAGTCTGTCATCACATCGTTTATGGCTATGAGAAATAGGCTAACGCTTACGACTGATCCCTATGTTACGCCGTTCTCTATGATTCTAGATGAAGAGAGATGATTTGCGAGTCTAACTTGGATGGTCCTTGTATGGAAAAAGTTTTTGATGAAGTTGAAGGTGTTGTTTTTGATTCCGTGCGTTTGTAGGAGTTTAAGACTTCGGTATCTCCACACAATATGGTGTATCTTTTCTATGTCAAGACATACAGCAGTTAGTTTTTGTTGGTTGGCAAAGATTTCCTGTATCTCGGTTTCTAGGTTGATTGAGTGATCGTAGGTGGAATGGAGTTGCTGGAAGCCGCTTTGGAACTTGGTGATCAAATGATATACTTGACACTTCTCGAGCTACCACCGTAGGCGATGGTTTACTATCTTTTCCATTAGCTAACACATTGTGTTCGTCAGTGAAATTGGTCGGTAACAATTGGGATCTGTGGGATTTTATTTGGTTTTAAGAATTATTATTGCTTTGTTCCATATTTCTGGAAAGACATTGTGATTCCATATGCAGTTGAATATTGACGGTAGGTAGCTTATGTATTAGTGTTTCGTGGCAGTTTGATAAGGAGAAGTTTTGGAATGCTGTCCAGTACTGGGCTGGTATTACCACATTCACTTAAGGCGTACATTAGTTTTGGGTAGGAGATTGATTCGTTAAGAGATTCTATTGACTGTGAGTCATTATCAGTATTTGGAAATAATGGTGGCTTGGCCTTGGTTTCTAGTTTAGACTTCTGGAATTCTTTTAAATGGTTGCTGTTAATAGAGGTTTGCTGGAATGTGGATACTAGTATTTCTGAAATATTCGCTGGATCTGTGGTGTGGGTGTCTTCTTCTTTTAGGGCAAGGATTGTGTAGTATGTTTTGTTTCCTTTGATTGACCTGATCTTTTTCCATACTTCTGCCGTTGGAGTAGACAAATTGCGGAATGAAACATACCTTAACCATGACTGTTTCTTGCTGTCTTTAATGATTTTCCGGGATAATGCTCTGTACTTTTTGTAGTTAATGAAGTTTTCTTGAGAGTTAAATTTTTTGTATCGATTATAAGCGTGCTCATTGTTTTTGATTGCTTCAGAATTCTGTCCATTCCACTATGGAGTGAATTTTGATTTTGAGTTGCTTGAGGTAGTTTTTGTATTGGAAATGGGTAAGTCAGCGGCTTCTGTAATGATTCGTATGAAATTGACGAGGGCGGAGTTTATTGAGGCCGGTTGGATCGGGTTTGATTCAGTGTAATGGAAGGTGGAAAATGCTCTCGGTAAGTTGTCCAATCGGCTTTTTCAAATTTCCACTTAGAGGATTTGTAGGTGTTATGGCAGTAGCTAGTATATGATCTTGATCGTGAAGTGGTCACTATCGAGTAGACTACTTTGCACGTTCCAAGAAATGTTTTGAGCGATTCTGCGGTTGCAGAGAGTTAGGTCAAATGCAAAAAGGCGGACGGGTGCGGTCGCGAAGTGGGTTGGTTTGTTGGTGTTTAGAAAATTTTGTTAGTCTCGCTATGGTATGGTAGTTCGCTCCACTTGTGTCTGTTTTGTGGGATCTCCATAAAATGTTATAGCCATTGAAGTTTCCCGTGATGATGAATGGCTTTGGCAATTGGCTAAAAATTGGGGTAAGTTTAACTTTATCAAGATGGTTGATAGGCAGATAGATATTACAGCATATCTCTTGTAGCCACAAATTCAAGGTTGGATGTGATCGCATTCTCTTGGCTGTGGATATTGTCCTTAATATAGATGGCGATTCTGCCACTACCGTGGTCAGTGGAGCGATTTTTGGTGGAAGCCTTGTAGTTCTTGACCTTGCCAGATCTTAGTCCTTTAATATTCCCGTAAGCAAATGATTTCCTGTTGCTCCTTATCTATCAGTGATTGTAAATATTCCAATCGGCTATAGAATCCGTTTAGATTGCACTGAACAATTTTAATTGTCATATTTTGATTTTTAATTGAAGATTGGAAAGATTTCATGCAGAAATGTGTCCGAGAACCAATTCGAGGAATGAACGGTAGTTGAAAAGTCGTTTCTCGCAGCTATAGTGGTTCTTCGGGCTTGAGTTTGTTTTTTAGCTAGTCGTCGTATTCTGTTCTTTAGGCTTCTATCTTTGAGTAAGGGGTGGATTGTTTCGATCATGTGGAGTAGAGCCTTACTATCTTGATTGTAGTCTTTGATAATGTCGATCGGGTTGCCTGTGACTCAGGCGTTTTCCAAAAGACACTTGAATTGGCAGTAATTAAGGATAAAATTACATTTTGCGTCATGAAGGTTTGGCTTTACCGGTTTTAGCATTTCATCAAGTTTTTCGCTGAACTTGGTTAGAGATTGGCTACGCTTAGTACGTTTTATAATGGTGTTAGACGTTGATTCCTTGATATTGCCGTTGGAGGTGGTCTTGGGGTTGGTCGGTAAAAAAGGGTATTTGTTTCCGTCTTCTGAGCCGGAATCTGTAGCCACAGATGGTGGTGTGTTGTAGTTGGTTAAATAGTCTGTTTCAGATAGGGTCTTCCAATGGTTGTTGGTTGCTCCGATTTCAGTTATGTTTGAAGTATTGAGGCATGTTTGCTGTATTTGTATATTCGTGCGTTCTGTCTCGTGTCTGTTCGTTTCTAGGTTCCATTATTTTTATCTGCTTTTTTGCTGTGGGTTAGGTTAGGTTTGGGCTAGGTGGATTACTGCAATCTTTGGCGTCGTGGCATTCTTGTTTGAATAGAAAGCAGTAGGGTTCACTCATAGACACTTCTTTACTGTGTACCATCGTGTTTTATTAAAAAGGACTGGGGAATATTTGGGAGGTCGTCTGGGTTGATGAAGACATGTCTACCAAAACTCATTATGTGAGTAAAGCCTGCTTCCTGTATACCTGGTAAGGATAGTTAGTTTTGATGTCATTCGGATGATGATGTTTGTGAGGTATTTTTCTATGTATTCGTGTGGGACAGATGATGAGACATTCGAAAATATTAAGCTTTGGGATGGATTGATTAGCGGTCTGACTGTACTTTGTACTTTATTGATAGTTATTGCGCTTTGGTTAGTTACGAAGTCTTGCGCTGTAGTCTGTTCTGTCGAGATAGATGCAGATACGACCGTTGGAGATTCGGGAAGCGAAACGGACAGCTACGGAGCCAGTGACTTTAGCGACCGCGAGTATGTAGACTTTTATTGTTGTGTTGTCAATAGCGTCGATTAAGATTGCTAGCTCATTAATTGGAAAAGAATTAATCATTGTAAGAATAGCATAAGATTTTGCTTGTGTAGCTGGAACATTTGATGCGTCTGATGGTAGATTGATGGTTGGTATCTGTGTATAAGCATCTATGTGCAGAAGCCTCGTTGTTGGTCCACACTCTCTGACTCATGTTGTGTCGAAGATGGTGAATCTACCCATACTGTGACGCATACTATCACAGCACTTTATTATTGTACTCTGTACCATTGACAGTCGCGTGCAAGGTAAACACGTCTGTTCGGTTTTAACGCTCGGGAGCAACTGAATTCTAATTATGTTATCGACGAGAGCAATGAAAGAGTTTTGTATTGTGAACCTTTTAGTCGAAATATAAAATGCGAAAGAGAATCCCTGTTTGTGCAACATGTAAATACTGCCACACATAAAAGACACTTTGAGGAAGCAGCTAACACGAATGGAAACGATACTTCGCAGCAGCCACCTGTGAGATCAAAACAAAATGCCTTTTATGAAGATTTAACCCGAGCAATGTTTGCTGTAAATATGCTTTTGCGTGCCTTAAACAACGATGTATAGAGACACTTTCTAACAAAATATACAGATCGCAGTATTCCAGATCAATCGACGCGACGAAGGAATTACTTGGATGATTGCTACGACTAAGTACTCAAAATATTAGGGAAGAAATTGCTTACCACTGTATGTGGATTTCTATGGATGAAACCACTAATGCAATAGGCCAGTACATCTTCGCAAATTTAGAAGTAGGAATACTATCCAAAGATCAAATAACGAAACTGCACTTACTGTGTTCCAAGCAATTAGAAGTGACATATAATGCGACAGTATATCGTCTGTGAAAAATATTAAAAGATACTCCTCTGCTATCGAAATCTGTTTTAACCAGATGGGGTACGTAGATTGAAGTGCTATTATTTTATGCTGAACACTTTGAAAAAGTTAAAGAAGTTTGTTGAACTTCCGTTAATCTAAATATGTTTATACAGAGTTCGATTAAAGACATATCTGTTCCCTTTTTTATGTTAAAACGTAGTTTAAACATTCGAAGAAGAAAATTCGGCAGCAATTAGGACAGCACAAGATAAACTTACGTCAAACGTGATGAATTTACACAAAATTTAACATTTATTAAAGCCCATTTAAACACTTTGCCTGCCACGGTACAAAAATCGGAAACAGTAGATTTGCCGTTAAACACTTCGACGAGGATATATATGAATTAGAGTAATCATTTAGAAACCTGGGGATTACGGAGAAGAGATTAGAAAAGAAAGTAACTGCGGCTGTAGAAAAAAATTCTGGGTTAACGAAGATAATACAAATTGCAAATAGTTTAAATAATGAACTTGTACAAGATCTAATAGATCCGCCAGACATCTGCTGGTGTAAATATAAGTACATCTACATCGTGCGACGTGGAGCGAATATTTTTCGCATATAAAATAATTTTGCCGATTGATAATCGTAGTGAATTAACGCCATTCTGTTTCGAGAAAATGCTTGTCTTTTATTGTAACTCAAATTACAATATGCCACAGTATCTCACAAAACTTACTGTTAATTTTGTATACCTTCCTTTCATATTAGCATGCATAGCATCTTTGTGCATATTTGCATACTTTTTGTGCACATTTGCATGATTTTCTTACATTTTTGCACATATCTAGGTCATATGAATCATATGTTTTTTACATTTTTATTGGGCATAAACATCCGGAATCTGGTAATAATAATGTAGTATCTGTATGGTACATTCACTCTGTTCAGACTTAATTCTTTCTATAATTTTTACAGCAGTTAATCTCTTAAAACTAAAAGTAGTATATTTATACGGTTAATTTAGTCTCTGTTGTATCGATATTGTGTTGAAGGAAACTTATAACTGTAAATTATAAGAATCAAGGAAATGAGTGTTATATTGAAATTATATTATAAGGTAGAAAGTCATATGAGAATGGAGATTTTTCTAAAACAAATAAATAAATAATATCGAATGTATGCGAGAAAGAAACACGATATATTTAACGTTAGGCATTGATGATATACGTATGTATATGTACGACAGATTCGTACCTTTAAAGAACCAAAGATATAATGAACTTATTAGTTGTTATCGTTACTGTCATCTAAATTCACTGGCAGTCTAACTTTTCTGCTTTTAGCGGATATTTCGTAACTTGTAAGTAGCTTTGTTATGAACATTAATT
Source organism: Tetragonisca angustula (assembly GCA_036937485.2). NCBI lineage: Eukaryota > Metazoa > Arthropoda > Insecta > Hymenoptera > Apidae > Tetragonisca > Tetragonisca angustula. Next base: position 3,989 of record JAWNGG020000507.1, on the reverse strand, counting down.
GCAACCATATAAGCATTCGTACTGAATATGAAGGCCATCCTTGTTTATTAAGAAATGGTTAGAGGGAAATACATTTATTCGTGTTATATGAGATCTTCGCTCCATGTTACATCGAAACCGTATATATAAATTATACAGAAGTGTTACACGTGACCTTACTGTATTCATATTACATTCTTTATATTATATCAAAAAATAATTTTCTAATTTATTTAAATTTAATGCGTAAGTATAATGTTACTATTATAGCAGTAATACTATATATATATATATATATATATATATATATATATATATATATATCATATAATAGCAATATTACTGCTATAATAATAATATCTATAGAATGAATTCGGAACTGTTATCCAAAATGATTCGTCTTTTATTAATTGTGCTCGAAAATATTTTTACAATCCATTTCCAGTATTTAAATATTTTCGGTTCAAATTTTTCATTTATTATATTTTCTGAGGTATGAAAATGACCATGAATTTTCGGAATCGATTCATTTTTAATTCCTTTCATTATGGTTTATGTCATGACGTGCGTCTACAATTCACAAATTGTGTCAATAACTTGGATATTAACAGTGCCATTGCTAGTGCCTTCAATGTTACTCAAACAATAAAATTTGATTAATCTTCATAAAGATATTATTATCCATACATGCATACGAAGTTTATCGTGATTGTCAAGAAAGTTTTTCATGGCTCTTAAATGTATCGTTACTGACGATTTATTCAATGAACAGAAATAGCTTTTGTCTCGAAATGAATAATTGATTAGTAATATTTTAGCTTAATTTGTAAAATTAATGATATTAATTTTGTGTTACTAATGTCTGGAAAATAATGACAAAGAATCATGTTTACTTCATCAGTTTAGGATTAATATGATTTAGTACTATTTTCTCATGAAATCATGATAGAAGTATTGATACTTATACAGCGTTAATGATGCATTTACTCAATTGTTTGCATTTACTCAATTTGTTTCAATTTCTTTGTTAAATATATAGGTGAACTATAAATATAAATATATACTCATGATGTATGCTTCCTGGAGTGGTTCAAATAGTTGAGTTTCTTGATACAGGGTTATTTATAGATTAACAGCATTTATTTCTTTCACAAACATGTTTTAATGTTCTACATTATATTTTGCTTTTAGTATGTTTTCTTTCTAAGAAATATAGTTCGAACGTTTGTCACGAAATAACTTTTCCTTATATTTCATTTTACTAAAATACTAACGTGACATTATCGTAACATGTCTCTAGAGAAATAAATTTCATTTTCTTCTAAGAATTTTCAAAATCATGTTTTTTTTAAATTTATTTCATTCAGATGGGCTTAAATTATTAAGAAGAGTAAGATTTCAATACAATTCACAGTCAGTAATGATTTTGGTGTATGCGCCTCATGCCAAATGAAATTACCCTGAAATGAAGCAATATGCAATCTCTATCTTAATTCATTTGTATTATACCCGTTTGTGTAAATTTCTTTATAATAATATATTTCATATGTTTTTTAAAAGTTTGCAGATTTCATCTAATGGTTATGTTATTAAACGATAAAATGCTGATTTATTTGTAAATCATTGGTTATTGAAATCTATACTGAAATTTGTCAGATATGTATTAATAGGGATTGTAGATATAATATATTAATGTTACAACAATCATTTTAATCTATAACAGCAATTTTAGGTTTTTAAAAATGGATAATCAGTTGTTAGCATATTTTTTAGTAAGTGAATGCAGTGAGTGCATAGGTGGTTCTTCATTTGGTGTGCTTAAAGATGAGTAATAAAGGAGAATAATAATGCAATACATACTATGTAATATGTAACAATTATATACCATGTTTGAACTTGATGTCTGGTATATTAAACCTTTATGTAACACTATTAATTTGTTACAAAAGTTTAAAATAGGAATTAGAGGAATAGTTCCATATAATATCAAAATTATATTTTACATATGAATGTTAGTGGATCGAATGACAATCACACTGGTTGTTGACAAATTTAATATAAATTATGAAATACATATATAATATAACGTATAAATTTTACTCTCTATCTCGTCATACTCTGCTTCACTCAAGTCTCGCGTCTCTCACACTCCCGTCACGGGATCTTCCCGATCAAACTTGTTTTTTCGTCACCACGCTCGCACTCAATTGTTTTTCGCATACATCTTCCTCATTGGTCCTTTCTTGTGCCATTAATTATATCAAACACTCAGATCTCAACACATAACAGTTATATAGCACAGTTATACAGCACATTCTCACCAAACTCATCCTTCCATACAAACATCATGTATATTCATTCATCTATGGTAACCACTACCACAATGAAATCATATTATAAGAGAATCTAATAAAAATACAGATATCTTTCCATGAAACATAAATAAATAAATAATATAATATGAAAGAGGGAAGCACAATAAGTTTAATGTATTAAGGTATCATTTGATATGTTACACGTATTAAGGTATTATTCGATGGGTACACTACATTTGATATTTGGAATCACTTTCGGTCCAATTCTTTTCCTCTTAATGAACTAAATGTCCTCAACACTAGTTTATCATTAATAGTAATTGCAAGTATATAGCATATTCTCGTATATTAATTATAACTCTATAAACATTCGTGGTGTATAGGAAGGTCGTCCATGTTCATTAAGAAATGATTTTTTAGAAATTGCGTCCTACGAATGCCGTGTTATAAAAGATCTGGTATACTTTTCACTGTGATATACTGTTATTGCTATCATGTACCGTGTTGTACAAAGATTTACTGTATTGTAACACTTTCAGTACGATGTCCAAAGTAATTATCTAATTTTCTTGAATCTAATAATATATTTAATATTATCATGTGTAATATTACTATTATTGTAATATATAGCGAGTCACTAAAAACTGTTGTATAGAATAATTCGTCTTCTATTAGTTATATGGGAAAAATGGAATTATATTACATTTCCGGATTGATAGGCGACGAAAAAGGTGTGATTTGGAATCTATGGGGTAGAGATGTATGTATGCAAAACCTATATACACACATATATATATATATATATATATATATATATATATATATATACACGTACGTACGTACATATGTGTATATATTTATGTTTTATCAGATCTAGAGGTACCTTTCCTTTTAAATATAAGAAAATGCTAACGGAGATCATATTTGAAGCTTACATATTTAAAAGTAATTGTACACATAATTACACGAGAAATAATTGTATCTCTTCGATTTGAGTATTCTACAAATTTTTTTTGAATGAACTGTTATGTCTTGTTCTTCTTCTGACATTAGAGAAACTCTCGATGCACTGGTTCTTCGATCTTTTTCTATTTCTTTTAATCTTTTGAGCCCCATGGACCGATATATGCGTTCAGCGAAAGCTATTGTTTTGGTCTATAGGTGCATATATGGGTTCGGCAAAAGTTACCAACATGAACTATGACACATATATGCGTTTGTCAATTTTTTCGATTACAAACGTAGTATAATTATAATTATTTTTATATGTATAAGATGAATATTTGTGTATTCCGTGGCAACGATAATAAACAAGAGATGACACTCTGTTCCTGTCAGCCTTTTTTTGGCAAAGAGTCGTGATTTGAGGTTTGTCATACACAAATAAATTATTAATAAGACTAGCGATTCAAAAATGAATATTTTGCTGTTTGTAATATGAGTTTAAAGTTTATTATTTGTTATATATATATATTGAGTTTGGTTTTAGTATTTCAAAATTGTGCGCTATAGTATAATCTAATTCTTACTGGTATACGGGTATTTCAATTTCAACGGCCGCATTCAACTAAGTACCAGCTGTTACTTACCGGGTTTAATTTTGAAAACTTTCAGAGTACAGTTATCTGATCGGTATAATTTTGTTGAGAAATTTGTCATACTGTACTTTGTCTGTCTCGCTAATTCTGATAGCAC
>JAWNGG020000506.1:35616-71577 GCA_036937485.2 Tetragonisca angustula | reverse complement strand
ATTATTGCGGGTAGAGTGATGTCAAATCCATTCAGATTTGATGTCACTAACGGTTATTCGTGTTAGATCGCGATAAAATGCGACTGTTCCCTAATAAATTCCGACGCAATGGGTCATTGAGGTGTAATTAAGTGTAATAAAGTCACAAACGTGATTAGTTTGTGTATACAAATATAATATACTGTAATATGCGGAATTGGTGCTTGCAGTGTATCGAATGCAGCAGAACCGTTTGTAACCGTGTAATACTTCGAAATATATCGTAATGCATCGTACCTGTTAGTCCTGTGTCATTTTTTCTAATATTATTGCGGGTAGAGTGATGTCAAATCCATTCAGATTTGATGTCACTAACGGTTATTCGTGTTAGATCGCGATAAAATGCGACTGTTCCCTAATAAATTCCGACGCAATGGGTCATTGAGGTGTAATTAAGTGTAATAAAGTCACAAACGTGATTAGTTTGTGTATACAAATATAATATACTGTAATATGCGGAATTGGTGCTTGCAGTGTATCGAATGCAGCAGAACCGTTTGTAACCGTGTAATACTTCGAAATATATCGTAATGCATCGTACCTGTTAGTCCTGTGTCATTTTTTCTAATATTATTGCGGGTAGAGTGATGTCAAATCCATTCAGATTTGATGTCACTAACGGTTATTCGTGTTAGATCGCGATAAAATGCGACTGTTCCCTAATAAATTCCGACGCAATGGGTCATTGAGGTGTAATTAAGTGTAATAAAGTCACAAACGTGATTAGTTTGTGTATACAAATATAATATACTGTAATATGCGGAATTGGTGCTTGCAGTGTATCGAATGCAGCAGAACCGTTTGTAACCGTGTAATACTTCGAAATATATCGTAATGCATCGTACCTGTTAGTCCTGTGTCATTTTTTCTAATATTATTGCGGGTAGAGTGATGTCAAATCCATTCAGATTTGATGTCACTAACGGTTATTCGTGTTAGATCGCGATAAAATGCGACTGTTCCCTAATAAATTCCGACGCAATGGGTCATTGAGGTGTAATTAAGTGTAATAAAGTCACAAACGTGATTAGTTTGTGTATACAAATATAATATACTGTAATATGCGGAATTGGTGCTTGCAGTGTATCGAATGCAGCAGAACCGTTTGTAACCGTGTAATACTTCGAAATATATCGTAATGCATCGTACCTGTTAGTCCTGTGTCATTTTTTCTAATATTATTGCGGGTAGAGTGATGTCAAATCCATTCAGATTTGATGTCACTAACGGTTATTCGTGTTAGATCGCGATAAAATGCGACTGTTCCCTAATAAATTCCGACGCAATGGGTCATTGAGGTGTAATTAAGTGTAATAAAGTCACAAACGTGATTAGTTTGTGTATACAAATATAATATACTGTAATATGCGGAATTGGTGCTTGCAGTGTATCGAATGCAGCAGAACCGTTTGTAACCGTGTAATACTTCGAAATATATCGTAATGCATCGTACCTGTTAGTCCTGTGTCATTTTTTCTAATATTATTGCGGGTAGAGTGATGTCAAATCCATTCAGATTTGATGTCACTAACGGTTATTCGTGTTAGATCGCGATAAAATGCGACTGTTCCCTAATAAATTCCGACGCAATGGGTCATTGAGGTGTAATTAAGTGTAATAAAGTCACAAACGTGATTAGTTTGTGTATACAAATATAATATACTGTAATATGCGGAATTGGTGCTTGCAGTGTATCGAATGCAGCAGAACCGTTTGTAACCGTGTAATACTTCGAAATATATCGTAATGCATCGTACCTGTTAGTCCTGTGTCATTTTTTCTAATATTATTGCGGGTAGAGTGATGTCAAATCCATTCAGATTTGATGTCACTAACGGTTATTCGTGTTAGATCGCGATAAAATGCGACTGTTCCCTAATAAATTCCGACGCAATGGGTCATTGAGGTGTAATTAAGTGTAATAAAGTCACAAACGTGATTAGTTTGTGTATACAAATATAATATACTGTAATATGCGGAATTGGTGCTTGCAGTGTATCGAATGCAGCAGAACCGTTTGTAACCGTGTAATACTTCGAAATATATCGTAATGCATCGTACCTGTTAGTCCTGTGTCATTTTTTCTAATATTATTGCGGGTAGAGTGATGTCAAATCCATTCAGATTTGATGTCACTAACGGTTATTCGTGTTAGATCGCGATAAAATGCGACTGTTCCCTAATAAATTCCGACGCAATGGGTCATTGAGGTGTAATTAAGTGTAATAAAGTCACAAACGTGATTAGTTTGTGTATACAAATATAATATACTGTAATATGCGGAATTGGTGCTTGCAGTGTATCGAATGCAGCAGAACCGTTTGTAACCGTGTAATACTTCGAAATATATCGTAATGCATCGTACCTGTTAGTCCTGTGTCATTTTTTCTAATATTATTGCGGGTAGAGTGATGTCAAATCCATTCAGATTTGATGTCACTAACGGTTATTCGTGTTAGATCGCGATAAAATGCGACTGTTCCCTAATAAATTCCGACGCAATGGGTCATTGAGGTGTAATTAAGTGTAATAAAGTCACAAACGTGATTAGTTTGTGTATACAAATATAATATACTGTAATATGCGGAATTGGTGCTTGCAGTGTATCGAATGCAGCAGAACCGTTTGTAACCGTGTAATACTTCGAAATATATCGTAATGCATCGTACCTGTTAGTCCTGTGTCATTTTTTCTAATATTATTGCGGGTAGAGTGATGTCAAATCCATTCAGATTTGATGTCACTAACGGTTATTCGTGTTAGATCGCGATAAAATGCGACTGTTCCCTAATAAATTCCGACGCAATGGGTCATTGAGGTGTAATTAAGTGTAATAAAGTCACAAACGTGATTAGTTTGTGTATACAAATATAATATACTGTAATATGCGGAATTGGTGCTTGCAGTGTATCGAATGCAGCAGAACCGTTTGTAACCGTGTAATACTTCGAAATATATCGTAATGCATCGTACCTGTTAGTCCTGTGTCATTTTTTCTAATATTATTGCGGGTAGAGTGATGTCAAATCCATTCAGATTTGATGTCACTAACGGTTATTCGTGTTAGATCGCGATAAAATGCGACTGTTCCCTAATAAATTCCGACGCAATGGGTCATTGAGGTGTAATTAAGTGTAATAAAGTCACAAACGTGATTAGTTTGTGTATACAAATATAATATACTGTAATATGCGGAATTGGTGCTTGCAGTGTATCGAATGCAGCAGAACCGTTTGTAACCGTGTAATACTTCGAAATATATCGTAATGCATCGTACCTGTTAGTCCTGTGTCATTTTTTCTAATATTATTGCGGGTAGAGTGATGTCAAATCCATTCAGATTTGATGTCACTAACGGTTATTCGTGTTAGATCGCGATAAAATGCGACTGTTCCCTAATAAATTCCGACGCAATGGGTCATTGAGGTGTAATTAAGTGTAATAAAGTCACAAACGTGATTAGTTTGTGTATACAAATATAATATACTGTAATATGCGGAATTGGTGCTTGCAGTGTATCGAATGCAGCAGAACCGTTTGTAACCGTGTAATACTTCGAAATATATCGTAATGCATCGTACCTGTTAGTCCTGTGTCATTTTTTCTAATATTATTGCGGGTAGAGTGATGTCAAATCCATTCAGATTTGATGTCACTAACGGTTATTCGTGTTAGATCGCGATAAAATGCGACTGTTCCCTAATAAATTCCGACGCAATGGGTCATTGAGGTGTAATTAAGTGTAATAAAGTCACAAACGTGATTAGTTTGTGTATACAAATATAATATACTGTAATATGCGGAATTGGTGCTTGCAGTGTATCGAATGCAGCAGAACCGTTTGTAACCGTGTAATACTTCGAAATATATCGTAATGCATCGTACCTGTTAGTCCTGTGTCATTTTTTCTAATATTATTGCGGGTAGAGTGATGTCAAATCCATTCAGATTTGATGTCACTAACGGTTATTCGTGTTAGATCGCGATAAAATGCGACTGTTCCCTAATAAATTCCGACGCAATGGGTCATTGAGGTGTAATTAAGTGTAATAAAGTCACAAACGTGATTAGTTTGTGTATACAAATATAATATACTGTAATATGCGGAATTGGTGCTTGCAGTGTATCGAATGCAGCAGAACCGTTTGTAACCGTGTAATACTTCGAAATATATCGTAATGCATCGTACCTGTTAGTCCTGTGTCATTTTTTCTAATATTATTGCGGGTAGAGTGATGTCAAATCCATTCAGATTTGATGTCACTAACGGTTATTCGTGTTAGATCGCGATAAAATGCGACTGTTCCCTAATAAATTCCGACGCAATGGGTCATTGAGGTGTAATTAAGTGTAATAAAGTCACAAACGTGATTAGTTTGTGTATACAAATATAATATACTGTAATATGCGGAATTGGTGCTTGCAGTGTATCGAATGCAGCAGAACCGTTTGTAACCGTGTAATACTTCGAAATATATCGTAATGCATCGTACCTGTTAGTCCTGTGTCATTTTTTCTAATATTATTGCGGGTAGAGTGATGTCAAATCCATTCAGATTTGATGTCACTAACGGTTATTCGTGTTAGATCGCGATAAAATGCGACTGTTCCCTAATAAATTCCGACGCAATGGGTCATTGAGGTGTAATTAAGTGTAATAAAGTCACAAACGTGATTAGTTTGTGTATACAAATATAATATACTGTAATATGCGGAATTGGTGCTTGCAGTGTATCGAATGCAGCAGAACCGTTTGTAACCGTGTAATACTTCGAAATATATCGTAATGCATCGTACCTGTTAGTCCTGTGTCATTTTTTCTAATATTATTGCGGGTAGAGTGATGTCAAATCCATTCAGATTTGATGTCACTAACGGTTATTCGTGTTAGATCGCGATAAAATGCGACTGTTCCCTAATAAATTCCGACGCAATGGGTCATTGAGGTGTAATTAAGTGTAATAAAGTCACAAACGTGATTAGTTTGTGTATACAAATATAATATACTGTAATATGCGGAATTGGTGCTTGCAGTGTATCGAATGCAGCAGAACCGTTTGTAACCGTGTAATACTTCGAAATATATCGTAATGCATCGTACCTGTTAGTCCTGTGTCATTTTTTCTAATATTATTGCGGGTAGAGTGATGTCAAATCCATTCAGATTTGATGTCACTAACGGTTATTCGTGTTAGATCGCGATAAAATGCGACTGTTCCCTAATAAATTCCGACGCAATGGGTCATTGAGGTGTAATTAAGTGTAATAAAGTCACAAACGTGATTAGTTTGTGTATACAAATATAATATACTGTAATATGCGGAATTGGTGCTTGCAGTGTATCGAATGCAGCAGAACCGTTTGTAACCGTGTAATACTTCGAAATATATCGTAATGCATCGTACCTGTTAGTCCTGTGTCATTTTTTCTAATATTATTGCGGGTAGAGTGATGTCAAATCCATTCAGATTTGATGTCACTAACGGTTATTCGTGTTAGATCGCGATAAAATGCGACTGTTCCCTAATAAATTCCGACGCAATGGGTCATTGAGGTGTAATTAAGTGTAATAAAGTCACAAACGTGATTAGTTTGTGTATACAAATATAATATACTGTAATATGCGGAATTGGTGCTTGCAGTGTATCGAATGCAGCAGAACCGTTTGTAACCGTGTAATACTTCGAAATATATCGTAATGCATCGTACCTGTTAGTCCTGTGTCATTTTTTCTAATATTATTGCGGGTAGAGTGATGTCAAATCCATTCAGATTTGATGTCACTAACGGTTATTCGTGTTAGATCGCGATAAAATGCGACTGTTCCCTAATAAATTCCGACGCAATGGGTCATTGAGGTGTAATTAAGTGTAATAAAGTCACAAACGTGATTAGTTTGTGTATACAAATATAATATACTGTAATATGCGGAATTGGTGCTTGCAGTGTATCGAATGCAGCAGAACCGTTTGTAACCGTGTAATACTTCGAAATATATCGTAATGCATCGTACCTGTTAGTCCTGTGTCATTTTTTCTAATATTATTGCGGGTAGAGTGATGTCAAATCCATTCAGATTTGATGTCACTAACGGTTATTCGTGTTAGATCGCGATAAAATGCGACTGTTCCCTAATAAATTCCGACGCAATGGGTCATTGAGGTGTAATTAAGTGTAATAAAGTCACAAACGTGATTAGTTTGTGTATACAAATATAATATACTGTAATATGCGGAATTGGTGCTTGCAGTGTATCGAATGCAGCAGAACCGTTTGTAACCGTGTAATACTTCGAAATATATCGTAATGCATCGTACCTGTTAGTCCTGTGTCATTTTTTCTAATATTATTGCGGGTAGAGTGATGTCAAATCCATTCAGATTTGATGTCACTAACGGTTATTCGTGTTAGATCGCGATAAAATGCGACTGTTCCCTAATAAATTCCGACGCAATGGGTCATTGAGGTGTAATTAAGTGTAATAAAGTCACAAACGTGATTAGTTTGTGTATACAAATATAATATACTGTAATATGCGGAATTGGTGCTTGCAGTGTATCGAATGCAGCAGAACCGTTTGTAACCGTGTAATACTTCGAAATATATCGTAATGCATCGTACCTGTTAGTCCTGTGTCATTTTTTCTAATATTATTGCGGGTAGAGTGATGTCAAATCCATTCAGATTTGATGTCACTAACGGTTATTCGTGTTAGATCGCGATAAAATGCGACTGTTCCCTAATAAATTCCGACGCAATGGGTCATTGAGGTGTAATTAAGTGTAATAAAGTCACAAACGTGATTAGTTTGTGTATACAAATATAATATACTGTAATATGCGGAATTGGTGCTTGCAGTGTATCGAATGCAGCAGAACCGTTTGTAACCGTGTAATACTTCGAAATATATCGTAATGCATCGTACCTGTTAGTCCTGTGTCATTTTTTCTAATATTATTGCGGGTAGAGTGATGTCAAATCCATTCAGATTTGATGTCACTAACGGTTATTCGTGTTAGATCGCGATAAAATGCGACTGTTCCCTAATAAATTCCGACGCAATGGGTCATTGAGGTGTAATTAAGTGTAATAAAGTCACAAACGTGATTAGTTTGTGTATACAAATATAATATACTGTAATATGCGGAATTGGTGCTTGCAGTGTATCGAATGCAGCAGAACCGTTTGTAACCGTGTAATACTTCGAAATATATCGTAATGCATCGTACCTGTTAGTCCTGTGTCATTTTTTCTAATATTATTGCGGGTAGAGTGATGTCAAATCCATTCAGATTTGATGTCACTAACGGTTATTCGTGTTAGATCGCGATAAAATGCGACTGTTCCCTAATAAATTCCGACGCAATGGGTCATTGAGGTGTAATTAAGTGTAATAAAGTCACAAACGTGATTAGTTTGTGTATACAAATATAATATACTGTAATATGCGGAATTGGTGCTTGCAGTGTATCGAATGCAGCAGAACCGTTTGTAACCGTGTAATACTTCGAAATATATCGTAATGCATCGTACCTGTTAGTCCTGTGTCATTTTTTCTAATATTATTGCGGGTAGAGTGATGTCAAATCCATTCAGATTTGATGTCACTAACGGTTATTCGTGTTAGATCGCGATAAAATGCGACTGTTCCCTAATAAATTCCGACGCAATGGGTCATTGAGGTGTAATTAAGTGTAATAAAGTCACAAACGTGATTAGTTTGTGTATACAAATATAATATACTGTAATATGCGGAATTGGTGCTTGCAGTGTATCGAATGCAGCAGAACCGTTTGTAACCGTGTAATACTTCGAAATATATCGTAATGCATCGTACCTGTTAGTCCTGTGTCATTTTTTCTAATATTATTGCGGGTAGAGTGATGTCAAATCCATTCAGATTTGATGTCACTAACGGTTATTCGTGTTAGATCGCGATAAAATGCGACTGTTCCCTAATAAATTCCGACGCAATGGGTCATTGAGGTGTAATTAAGTGTAATAAAGTCACAAACGTGATTAGTTTGTGTATACAAATATAATATACTGTAATATGCGGAATTGGTGCTTGCAGTGTATCGAATGCAGCAGAACCGTTTGTAACCGTGTAATACTTCGAAATATATCGTAATGCATCGTACCTGTTAGTCCTGTGTCATTTTTTCTAATATTATTGCGGGTAGAGTGATGTCAAATCCATTCAGATTTGATGTCACTAACGGTTATTCGTGTTAGATCGCGATAAAATGCGACTGTTCCCTAATAAATTCCGACGCAATGGGTCATTGAGGTGTAATTAAGTGTAATAAAGTCACAAACGTGATTAGTTTGTGTATACAAATATAATATACTGTAATATGCGGAATTGGTGCTTGCAGTGTATCGAATGCAGCAGAACCGTTTGTAACCGTGTAATACTTCGAAATATATCGTAATGCATCGTACCTGTTAGTCCTGTGTCATTTTTTCTAATATTATTGCGGGTAGAGTGATGTCAAATCCATTCAGATTTGATGTCACTAACGGTTATTCGTGTTAGATCGCGATAAAATGCGACTGTTCCCTAATAAATTCCGACGCAATGGGTCATTGAGGTGTAATTAAGTGTAATAAAGTCACAAACGTGATTAGTTTGTGTATACAAATATAATATACTGTAATATGCGGAATTGGTGCTTGCAGTGTATCGAATGCAGCAGAACCGTTTGTAACCGTGTAATACTTCGAAATATATCGTAATGCATCGTACCTGTTAGTCCTGTGTCATTTTTTCTAATATTATTGCGGGTAGAGTGATGTCAAATCCATTCAGATTTGATGTCACTAACGGTTATTCGTGTTAGATCGCGATAAAATGCGACTGTTCCCTAATAAATTCCGACGCAATGGGTCATTGAGGTGTAATTAAGTGTAATAAAGTCACAAACGTGATTAGTTTGTGTATACAAATATAATATACTGTAATATGCGGAATTGGTGCTTGCAGTGTATCGAATGCAGCAGAACCGTTTGTAACCGTGTAATACTTCGAAATATATCGTAATGCATCGTACCTGTTAGTCCTGTGTCATTTTTTCTAATATTATTGCGGGTAGAGTGATGTCAAATCCATTCAGATTTGATGTCACTAACGGTTATTCGTGTTAGATCGCGATAAAATGCGACTGTTCCCTAATAAATTCCGACGCAATGGGTCATTGAGGTGTAATTAAGTGTAATAAAGTCACAAACGTGATTAGTTTGTGTATACAAATATAATATACTGTAATATGCGGAATTGGTGCTTGCAGTGTATCGAATGCAGCAGAACCGTTTGTAACCGTGTAATACTTCGAAATATATCGTAATGCATCGTACCTGTTAGTCCTGTGTCATTTTTTCTAATATTATTGCGGGTAGAGTGATGTCAAATCCATTCAGATTTGATGTCACTAACGGTTATTCGTGTTAGATCGCGATAAAATGCGACTGTTCCCTAATAAATTCCGACGCAATGGGTCATTGAGGTGTAATTAAGTGTAATAAAGTCACAAACGTGATTAGTTTGTGTATACAAATATAATATACTGTAATATGCGGAATTGGTGCTTGCAGTGTATCGAATGCAGCAGAACCGTTTGTAACCGTGTAATACTTCGAAATATATCGTAATGCATCGTACCTGTTAGTCCTGTGTCATTTTTTCTAATATTATTGCGGGTAGAGTGATGTCAAATCCATTCAGATTTGATGTCACTAACGGTTATTCGTGTTAGATCGCGATAAAATGCGACTGTTCCCTAATAAATTCCGACGCAATGGGTCATTGAGGTGTAATTAAGTGTAATAAAGTCACAAACGTGATTAGTTTGTGTATACAAATATAATATACTGTAATATGCGGAATTGGTGCTTGCAGTGTATCGAATGCAGCAGAACCGTTTGTAACCGTGTAATACTTCGAAATATATCGTAATGCATCGTACCTGTTAGTCCTGTGTCATTTTTTCTAATATTATTGCGGGTAGAGTGATGTCAAATCCATTCAGATTTGATGTCACTAACGGTTATTCGTGTTAGATCGCGATAAAATGCGACTGTTCCCTAATAAATTCCGACGCAATGGGTCATTGAGGTGTAATTAAGTGTAATAAAGTCACAAACGTGATTAGTTTGTGTATACAAATATAATATACTGTAATATGCGGAATTGGTGCTTGCAGTGTATCGAATGCAGCAGAACCGTTTGTAACCGTGTAATACTTCGAAATATATCGTAATGCATCGTACCTGTTAGTCCTGTGTCATTTTTTCTAATATTATTGCGGGTAGAGTGATGTCAAATCCATTCAGATTTGATGTCACTAACGGTTATTCGTGTTAGATCGCGATAAAATGCGACTGTTCCCTAATAAATTCCGACGCAATGGGTCATTGAGGTGTAATTAAGTGTAATAAAGTCACAAACGTGATTAGTTTGTGTATACAAATATAATATACTGTAATATGCGGAATTGGTGCTTGCAGTGTATCGAATGCAGCAGAACCGTTTGTAACCGTGTAATACTTCGAAATATATCGTAATGCATCGTACCTGTTAGTCCTGTGTCATTTTTTCTAATATTATTGCGGGTAGAGTGATGTCAAATCCATTCAGATTTGATGTCACTAACGGTTATTCGTGTTAGATCGCGATAAAATGCGACTGTTCCCTAATAAATTCCGACGCAATGGGTCATTGAGGTGTAATTAAGTGTAATAAAGTCACAAACGTGATTAGTTTGTGTATACAAATATAATATACTGTAATATGCGGAATTGGTGCTTGCAGTGTATCGAATGCAGCAGAACCGTTTGTAACCGTGTAATACTTCGAAATATATCGTAATGCATCGTACCTGTTAGTCCTGTGTCATTTTTTCTAATATTATTGCGGGTAGAGTGATGTCAAATCCATTCAGATTTGATGTCACTAACGGTTATTCGTGTTAGATCGCGATAAAATGCGACTGTTCCCTAATAAATTCCGACGCAATGGGTCATTGAGGTGTAATTAAGTGTAATAAAGTCACAAACGTGATTAGTTTGTGTATACAAATATAATATACTGTAATATGCGGAATTGGTGCTTGCAGTGTATCGAATGCAGCAGAACCGTTTGTAACCGTGTAATACTTCGAAATATATCGTAATGCATCGTACCTGTTAGTCCTGTGTCATTTTTTCTAATATTATTGCGGGTAGAGTGATGTCAAATCCATTCAGATTTGATGTCACTAACGGTTATTCGTGTTAGATCGCGATAAAATGCGACTGTTCCCTAATAAATTCCGACGCAATGGGTCATTGAGGTGTAATTAAGTGTAATAAAGTCACAAACGTGATTAGTTTGTGTATACAAATATAATATACTGTAATATGCGGAATTGGTGCTTGCAGTGTATCGAATGCAGCAGAACCGTTTGTAACCGTGTAATACTTCGAAATATATCGTAATGCATCGTACCTGTTAGTCCTGTGTCATTTTTTCTAATATTATTGCGGGTAGAGTGATGTCAAATCCATTCAGATTTGATGTCACTAACGGTTATTCGTGTTAGATCGCGATAAAATGCGACTGTTCCCTAATAAATTCCGACGCAATGGGTCATTGAGGTGTAATTAAGTGTAATAAAGTCACAAACGTGATTAGTTTGTGTATACAAATATAATATACTGTAATATGCGGAATTGGTGCTTGCAGTGTATCGAATGCAGCAGAACCGTTTGTAACCGTGTAATACTTCGAAATATATCGTAATGCATCGTACCTGTTAGTCCTGTGTCATTTTTTCTAATATTATTGCGGGTAGAGTGATGTCAAATCCATTCAGATTTGATGTCACTAACGGTTATTCGTGTTAGATCGCGATAAAATGCGACTGTTCCCTAATAAATTCCGACGCAATGGGTCATTGAGGTGTAATTAAGTGTAATAAAGTCACAAACGTGATTAGTTTGTGTATACAAATATAATATACTGTAATATGCGGAATTGGTGCTTGCAGTGTATCGAATGCAGCAGAACCGTTTGTAACCGTGTAATACTTCGAAATATATCGTAATGCATCGTACCTGTTAGTCCTGTGTCATTTTTTCTAATATTATTGCGGGTAGAGTGATGTCAAATCCATTCAGATTTGATGTCACTAACGGTTATTCGTGTTAGATCGCGATAAAATGCGACTGTTCCCTAATAAATTCCGACGCAATGGGTCATTGAGGTGTAATTAAGTGTAATAAAGTCACAAACGTGATTAGTTTGTGTATACAAATATAATATACTGTAATATGCGGAATTGGTGCTTGCAGTGTATCGAATGCAGCAGAACCGTTTGTAACCGTGTAATACTTCGAAATATATCGTAATGCATCGTACCTGTTAGTCCTGTGTCATTTTTTCTAATATTATTGCGGGTAGAGTGATGTCAAATCCATTCAGATTTGATGTCACTAACGGTTATTCGTGTTAGATCGCGATAAAATGCGACTGTTCCCTAATAAATTCCGACGCAATGGGTCATTGAGGTGTAATTAAGTGTAATAAAGTCACAAACGTGATTAGTTTGTGTATACAAATATAATATACTGTAATATGCGGAATTGGTGCTTGCAGTGTATCGAATGCAGCAGAACCGTTTGTAACCGTGTAATACTTCGAAATATATCGTAATGCATCGTACCTGTTAGTCCTGTGTCATTTTTTCTAATATTATTGCGGGTAGAGTGATGTCAAATCCATTCAGATTTGATGTCACTAACGGTTATTCGTGTTAGATCGCGATAAAATGCGACTGTTCCCTAATAAATTCCGACGCAATGGGTCATTGAGGTGTAATTAAGTGTAATAAAGTCACAAACGTGATTAGTTTGTGTATACAAATATAATATACTGTAATATGCGGAATTGGTGCTTGCAGTGTATCGAATGCAGCAGAACCGTTTGTAACCGTGTAATACTTCGAAATATATCGTAATGCATCGTACCTGTTAGTCCTGTGTCATTTTTTCTAATATTATTGCGGGTAGAGTGATGTCAAATCCATTCAGATTTGATGTCACTAACGGTTATTCGTGTTAGATCGCGATAAAATGCGACTGTTCCCTAATAAATTCCGACGCAATGGGTCATTGAGGTGTAATTAAGTGTAATAAAGTCACAAACGTGATTAGTTTGTGTATACAAATATAATATACTGTAATATGCGGAATTGGTGCTTGCAGTGTATCGAATGCAGCAGAACCGTTTGTAACCGTGTAATACTTCGAAATATATCGTAATGCATCGTACCTGTTAGTCCTGTGTCATTTTTTCTAATATTATTGCGGGTAGAGTGATGTCAAATCCATTCAGATTTGATGTCACTAACGGTTATTCGTGTTAGATCGCGATAAAATGCGACTGTTCCCTAATAAATTCCGACGCAATGGGTCATTGAGGTGTAATTAAGTGTAATAAAGTCACAAACGTGATTAGTTTGTGTATACAAATATAATATACTGTAATATGCGGAATTGGTGCTTGCAGTGTATCGAATGCAGCAGAACCGTTTGTAACCGTGTAATACTTCGAAATATATCGTAATGCATCGTACCTGTTAGTCCTGTGTCATTTTTTCTAATATTATTGCGGGTAGAGTGATGTCAAATCCATTCAGATTTGATGTCACTAACGGTTATTCGTGTTAGATCGCGATAAAATGCGACTGTTCCCTAATAAATTCCGACGCAATGGGTCATTGAGGTGTAATTAAGTGTAATAAAGTCACAAACGTGATTAGTTTGTGTATACAAATATAATATACTGTAATATGCGGAATTGGTGCTTGCAGTGTATCGAATGCAGCAGAACCGTTTGTAACCGTGTAATACTTCGAAATATATCGTAATGCATCGTACCTGTTAGTCCTGTGTCATTTTTTCTAATATTATTGCGGGTAGAGTGATGTCAAATCCATTCAGATTTGATGTCACTAACGGTTATTCGTGTTAGATCGCGATAAAATGCGACTGTTCCCTAATAAATTCCGACGCAATGGGTCATTGAGGTGTAATTAAGTGTAATAAAGTCACAAACGTGATTAGTTTGTGTATACAAATATAATATACTGTAATATGCGGAATTGGTGCTTGCAGTGTATCGAATGCAGCAGAACCGTTTGTAACCGTGTAATACTTCGAAATATATCGTAATGCATCGTACCTGTTAGTCCTGTGTCATTTTTTCTAATATTATTGCGGGTAGAGTGATGTCAAATCCATTCAGATTTGATGTCACTAACGGTTATTCGTGTTAGATCGCGATAAAATGCGACTGTTCCCTAATAAATTCCGACGCAATGGGTCATTGAGGTGTAATTAAGTGTAATAAAGTCACAAACGTGATTAGTTTGTGTATACAAATATAATATACTGTAATATGCGGAATTGGTGCTTGCAGTGTATCGAATGCAGCAGAACCGTTTGTAACCGTGTAATACTTCGAAATATATCGTAATGCATCGTACCTGTTAGTCCTGTGTCATTTTTTCTAATATTATTGCGGGTAGAGTGATGTCAAATCCATTCAGATTTGATGTCACTAACGGTTATTCGTGTTAGATCGCGATAAAATGCGACTGTTCCCTAATAAATTCCGACGCAATGGGTCATTGAGGTGTAATTAAGTGTAATAAAGTCACAAACGTGATTAGTTTGTGTATACAAATATAATATACTGTAATATGCGGAATTGGTGCTTGCAGTGTATCGAATGCAGCAGAACCGTTTGTAACCGTGTAATACTTCGAAATATATCGTAATGCATCGTACCTGTTAGTCCTGTGTCATTTTTTCTAATATTATTGCGGGTAGAGTGATGTCAAATCCATTCAGATTTGATGTCACTAACGGTTATTCGTGTTAGATCGCGATAAAATGCGACTGTTCCCTAATAAATTCCGACGCAATGGGTCATTGAGGTGTAATTAAGTGTAATAAAGTCACAAACGTGATTAGTTTGTGTATACAAATATAATATACTGTAATATGCGGAATTGGTGCTTGCAGTGTATCGAATGCAGCAGAACCGTTTGTAACCGTGTAATACTTCGAAATATATCGTAATGCATCGTACCTGTTAGTCCTGTGTCATTTTTTCTAATATTATTGCGGGTAGAGTGATGTCAAATCCATTCAGATTTGATGTCACTAACGGTTATTCGTGTTAGATCGCGATAAAATGCGACTGTTCCCTAATAAATTCCGACGCAATGGGTCATTGAGGTGTAATTAAGTGTAATAAAGTCACAAACGTGATTAGTTTGTGTATACAAATATAATATACTGTAATATGCGGAATTGGTGCTTGCAGTGTATCGAATGCAGCAGAACCGTTTGTAACCGTGTAATACTTCGAAATATATCGTAATGCATCGTACCTGTTAGTCCTGTGTCATTTTTTCTAATATTATTGCGGGTAGAGTGATGTCAAATCCATTCAGATTTGATGTCACTAACGGTTATTCGTGTTAGATCGCGATAAAATGCGACTGTTCCCTAATAAATTCCGACGCAATGGGTCATTGAGGTGTAATTAAGTGTAATAAAGTCACAAACGTGATTAGTTTGTGTATACAAATATAATATACTGTAATATGCGGAATTGGTGCTTGCAGTGTATCGAATGCAGCAGAACCGTTTGTAACCGTGTAATACTTCGAAATATATCGTAATGCATCGTACCTGTTAGTCCTGTGTCATTTTTTCTAATATTATTGCGGGTAGAGTGATGTCAAATCCATTCAGATTTGATGTCACTAACGGTTATTCGTGTTAGATCGCGATAAAATGCGACTGTTCCCTAATAAATTCCGACGCAATGGGTCATTGAGGTGTAATTAAGTGTAATAAAGTCACAAACGTGATTAGTTTGTGTATACAAATATAATATACTGTAATATGCGGAATTGGTGCTTGCAGTGTATCGAATGCAGCAGAACCGTTTGTAACCGTGTAATACTTCGAAATATATCGTAATGCATCGTACCTGTTAGTCCTGTGTCATTTTTTCTAATATTATTGCGGGTAGAGTGATGTCAAATCCATTCAGATTTGATGTCACTAACGGTTATTCGTGTTAGATCGCGATAAAATGCGACTGTTCCCTAATAAATTCCGACGCAATGGGTCATTGAGGTGTAATTAAGTGTAATAAAGTCACAAACGTGATTAGTTTGTGTATACAAATATAATATACTGTAATATGCGGAATTGGTGCTTGCAGTGTATCGAATGCAGCAGAACCGTTTGTAACCGTGTAATACTTCGAAATATATCGTAATGCATCGTACCTGTTAGTCCTGTGTCATTTTTTCTAATATTATTGCGGGTAGAGTGATGTCAAATCCATTCAGATTTGATGTCACTAACGGTTATTCGTGTTAGATCGCGATAAAATGCGACTGTTCCCTAATAAATTCCGACGCAATGGGTCATTGAGGTGTAATTAAGTGTAATAAAGTCACAAACGTGATTAGTTTGTGTATACAAATATAATATACTGTAATATGCGGAATTGGTGCTTGCAGTGTATCGAATGCAGCAGAACCGTTTGTAACCGTGTAATACTTCGAAATATATCGTAATGCATCGTACCTGTTAGTCCTGTGTCATTTTTTCTAATATTATTGCGGGTAGAGTGATGTCAAATCCATTCAGATTTGATGTCACTAACGGTTATTCGTGTTAGATCGCGATAAAATGCGACTGTTCCCTAATAAATTCCGACGCAATGGGTCATTGAGGTGTAATTAAGTGTAATAAAGTCACAAACGTGATTAGTTTGTGTATACAAATATAATATACTGTAATATGCGGAATTGGTGCTTGCAGTGTATCGAATGCAGCAGAACCGTTTGTAACCGTGTAATACTTCGAAATATATCGTAATGCATCGTACCTGTTAGTCCTGTGTCATTTTTTCTAATATTATTGCGGGTAGAGTGATGTCAAATCCATTCAGATTTGATGTCACTAACGGTTATTCGTGTTAGATCGCGATAAAATGCGACTGTTCCCTAATAAATTCCGACGCAATGGGTCATTGAGGTGTAATTAAGTGTAATAAAGTCACAAACGTGATTAGTTTGTGTATACAAATATAATATACTGTAATATGCGGAATTGGTGCTTGCAGTGTATCGAATGCAGCAGAACCGTTTGTAACCGTGTAATACTTCGAAATATATCGTAATGCATCGTACCTGTTAGTCCTGTGTCATTTTTTCTAATATTATTGCGGGTAGAGTGATGTCAAATCCATTCAGATTTGATGTCACTAACGGTTATTCGTGTTAGATCGCGATAAAATGCGACTGTTCCCTAATAAATTCCGACGCAATGGGTCATTGAGGTGTAATTAAGTGTAATAAAGTCACAAACGTGATTAGTTTGTGTATACAAATATAATATACTGTAATATGCGGAATTGGTGCTTGCAGTGTATCGAATGCAGCAGAACCGTTTGTAACCGTGTAATACTTCGAAATATATCGTAATGCATCGTACCTGTTAGTCCTGTGTCATTTTTTCTAATATTATTGCGGGTAGAGTGATGTCAAATCCATTCAGATTTGATGTCACTAACGGTTATTCGTGTTAGATCGCGATAAAATGCGACTGTTCCCTAATAAATTCCGACGCAATGGGTCATTGAGGTGTAATTAAGTGTAATAAAGTCACAAACGTGATTAGTTTGTGTATACAAATATAATATACTGTAATATGCGGAATTGGTGCTTGCAGTGTATCGAATGCAGCAGAACCGTTTGTAACCGTGTAATACTTCGAAATATATCGTAATGCATCGTACCTGTTAGTCCTGTGTCATTTTTTCTAATATTATTGCGGGTAGAGTGATGTCAAATCCATTCAGATTTGATGTCACTAACGGTTATTCGTGTTAGATCGCGATAAAATGCGACTGTTCCCTAATAAATTCCGACGCAATGGGTCATTGAGGTGTAATTAAGTGTAATAAAGTCACAAACGTGATTAGTTTGTGTATACAAATATAATATACTGTAATATGCGGAATTGGTGCTTGCAGTGTATCGAATGCAGCAGAACCGTTTGTAACCGTGTAATACTTCGAAATATATCGTAATGCATCGTACCTGTTAGTCCTGTGTCATTTTTTCTAATATTATTGCGGGTAGAGTGATGTCAAATCCATTCAGATTTGATGTCACTAACGGTTATTCGTGTTAGATCGCGATAAAATGCGACTGTTCCCTAATAAATTCCGACGCAATGGGTCATTGAGGTGTAATTAAGTGTAATAAAGTCACAAACGTGATTAGTTTGTGTATACAAATATAATATACTGTAATATGCGGAATTGGTGCTTGCAGTGTATCGAATGCAGCAGAACCGTTTGTAACCGTGTAATACTTCGAAATATATCGTAATGCATCGTACCTGTTAGTCCTGTGTCATTTTTTCTAATATTATTGCGGGTAGAGTGATGTCAAATCCATTCAGATTTGATGTCACTAACGGTTATTCGTGTTAGATCGCGATAAAATGCGACTGTTCCCTAATAAATTCCGACGCAATGGGTCATTGAGGTGTAATTAAGTGTAATAAAGTCACAAACGTGATTAGTTTGTGTATACAAATATAATATACTGTAATATGCGGAATTGGTGCTTGCAGTGTATCGAATGCAGCAGAACCGTTTGTAACCGTGTAATACTTCGAAATATATCGTAATGCATCGTACCTGTTAGTCCTGTGTCATTTTTTCTAATATTATTGCGGGTAGAGTGATGTCAAATCCATTCAGATTTGATGTCACTAACGGTTATTCGTGTTAGATCGCGATAAAATGCGACTGTTCCCTAATAAATTCCGACGCAATGGGTCATTGAGGTGTAATTAAGTGTAATAAAGTCACAAACGTGATTAGTTTGTGTATACAAATATAATATACTGTAATATGCGGAATTGGTGCTTGCAGTGTATCGAATGCAGCAGAACCGTTTGTAACCGTGTAATACTTCGAAATATATCGTAATGCATCGTACCTGTTAGTCCTGTGTCATTTTTTCTAATATTATTGCGGGTAGAGTGATGTCAAATCCATTCAGATTTGATGTCACTAACGGTTATTCGTGTTAGATCGCGATAAAATGCGACTGTTCCCTAATAAATTCCGACGCAATGGGTCATTGAGGTGTAATTAAGTGTAATAAAGTCACAAACGTGATTAGTTTGTGTATACAAATATAATATACTGTAATATGCGGAATTGGTGCTTGCAGTGTATCGAATGCAGCAGAACCGTTTGTAACCGTGTAATACTTCGAAATATATCGTAATGCATCGTACCTGTTAGTCCTGTGTCATTTTTTCTAATATTATTGCGGGTAGAGTGATGTCAAATCCATTCAGATTTGATGTCACTAACGGTTATTCGTGTTAGATCGCGATAAAATGCGACTGTTCCCTAATAAATTCCGACGCAATGGGTCATTGAGGTGTAATTAAGTGTAATAAAGTCACAAACGTGATTAGTTTGTGTATACAAATATAATATACTGTAATATGCGGAATTGGTGCTTGCAGTGTATCGAATGCAGCAGAACCGTTTGTAACCGTGTAATACTTCGAAATATATCGTAATGCATCGTACCTGTTAGTCCTGTGTCATTTTTTCTAATATTATTGCGGGTAGAGTGATGTCAAATCCATTCAGATTTGATGTCACTAACGGTTATTCGTGTTAGATCGCGATAAAATGCGACTGTTCCCTAATAAATTCCGACGCAATGGGTCATTGAGGTGTAATTAAGTGTAATAAAGTCACAAACGTGATTAGTTTGTGTATACAAATATAATATACTGTAATATGCGGAATTGGTGCTTGCAGTGTATCGAATGCAGCAGAACCGTTTGTAACCGTGTAATACTTCGAAATATATCGTAATGCATCGTACCTGTTAGTCCTGTGTCATTTTTTCTAATATTATTGCGGGTAGAGTGATGTCAAATCCATTCAGATTTGATGTCACTAACGGTTATTCGTGTTAGATCGCGATAAAATGCGACTGTTCCCTAATAAATTCCGACGCAATGGGTCATTGAGGTGTAATTAAGTGTAATAAAGTCACAAACGTGATTAGTTTGTGTATACAAATATAATATACTGTAATATGCGGAATTGGTGCTTGCAGTGTATCGAATGCAGCAGAACCGTTTGTAACCGTGTAATACTTCGAAATATATCGTAATGCATCGTACCTGTTAGTCCTGTGTCATTTTTTCTAATATTATTGCGGGTAGAGTGATGTCAAATCCATTCAGATTTGATGTCACTAACGGTTATTCGTGTTAGATCGCGATAAAATGCGACTGTTCCCTAATAAATTCCGACGCAATGGGTCATTGAGGTGTAATTAAGTGTAATAAAGTCACAAACGTGATTAGTTTGTGTATACAAATATAATATACTGTAATATGCGGAATTGGTGCTTGCAGTGTATCGAATGCAGCAGAACCGTTTGTAACCGTGTAATACTTCGAAATATATCGTAATGCATCGTACCTGTTAGTCCTGTGTCATTTTTTCTAATATTATTGCGGGTAGAGTGATGTCAAATCCATTCAGATTTGATGTCACTAACGGTTATTCGTGTTAGATCGCGATAAAATGCGACTGTTCCCTAATAAATTCCGACGCAATGGGTCATTGAGGTGTAATTAAGTGTAATAAAGTCACAAACGTGATTAGTTTGTGTATACAAATATAATATACTGTAATATGCGGAATTGGTGCTTGCAGTGTATCGAATGCAGCAGAACCGTTTGTAACCGTGTAATACTTCGAAATATATCGTAATGCATCGTACCTGTTAGTCCTGTGTCATTTTTTCTAATATTATTGCGGGTAGAGTGATGTCAAATCCATTCAGATTTGATGTCACTAACGGTTATTCGTGTTAGATCGCGATAAAATGCGACTGTTCCCTAATAAATTCCGACGCAATGGGTCATTGAGGTGTAATTAAGTGTAATAAAGTCACAAACGTGATTAGTTTGTGTATACAAATATAATATACTGTAATATGCGGAATTGGTGCTTGCAGTGTATCGAATGCAGCAGAACCGTTTGTAACCGTGTAATACTTCGAAATATATCGTAATGCATCGTACCTGTTAGTCCTGTGTCATTTTTTCTAATATTATTGCGGGTAGAGTGATGTCAAATCCATTCAGATTTGATGTCACTAACGGTTATTCGTGTTAGATCGCGATAAAATGCGACTGTTCCCTAATAAATTCCGACGCAATGGGTCATTGAGGTGTAATTAAGTGTAATAAAGTCACAAACGTGATTAGTTTGTGTATACAAATATAATATACTGTAATATGCGGAATTGGTGCTTGCAGTGTATCGAATGCAGCAGAACCGTTTGTAACCGTGTAATACTTCGAAATATATCGTAATGCATCGTACCTGTTAGTCCTGTGTCATTTTTTCTAATATTATTGCGGGTAGAGTGATGTCAAATCCATTCAGATTTGATGTCACTAACGGTTATTCGTGTTAGATCGCGATAAAATGCGACTGTTCCCTAATAAATTCCGACGCAATGGGTCATTGAGGTGTAATTAAGTGTAATAAAGTCACAAACGTGATTAGTTTGTGTATACAAATATAATATACTGTAATATGCGGAATTGGTGCTTGCAGTGTATCGAATGCAGCAGAACCGTTTGTAACCGTGTAATACTTCGAAATATATCGTAATGCATCGTACCTGTTAGTCCTGTGTCATTTTTTCTAATATTATTGCGGGTAGAGTGATGTCAAATCCATTCAGATTTGATGTCACTAACGGTTATTCGTGTTAGATCGCGATAAAATGCGACTGTTCCCTAATAAATTCCGACGCAATGGGTCATTGAGGTGTAATTAAGTGTAATAAAGTCACAAACGTGATTAGTTTGTGTATACAAATATAATATACTGTAATATGCGGAATTGGTGCTTGCAGTGTATCGAATGCAGCAGAACCGTTTGTAACCGTGTAATACTTCGAAATATATCGTAATGCATCGTACCTGTTAGTCCTGTGTCATCTTTTCTAATATTATTGCGGGTAGAGTGATGTCAAATCCATTCAGATTTGATGTCACTAACGGTTATTCGTGTTAGATCGCGATAAAATGCGACTGTTCCCTAATATATTCCGACGCAATGGGTCATTGAGGTGTAATTAAGTGTAATAAAGTCACAAACGTGATTAGTTTGTGTATACAAATATAGTATAGTGTAATATGCGGAATTGGTGCTTGCAGTGTATCGAATGCAGCAGAACCGTTTGTAACCGTGTAATACTTCGAAATATATCGTAATGCATCGTACCTGTTAGTCCTGTGTCATCTTTTCTAATATTATTGCGGGTAGAGTGATGTCAAATCCATTCAGATTTGATGTCACTAACGGTTATTCGTGTTAGATCGCGATAAAATGCGACTGTTCCCTAATATATTCCGACGCAATGGGTCATTGAGGTGTAATTAAGTGTAATAAAGTCACAAACGTGATTAGTTTGTGTATACAAATATAGTATAGTGTAATATGCGGAATTGGTGCTTGCAGTGTATCGAATGCAGCAGAACCGTTTGTAACCGTGTAATACTTCGAAATATATCGTAATGCATCGTACCTGTTAGTCCTGTGTCATCTTTTCTAATATTATTGCGGGTAGAGTGATGTCAAATCCATTCAGATTTGATGTCACTAACGGTTATTCGTGTTAGATCGCGATAAAATGCGACTGTTCCCTAATAAATTCCGAAGCAATGGGTCATTGAGGTGTAATTAAGTGTAATAAAGTCACAAACGTGATTAGTTTGTGTATACAAATATAGTATAGTGTAATATGCGGAATTGGTGCTTGCAGTGTATCGAATGCAGCAGAACCGTTTGTAACCGTGTAATACTTCGAAATATATCGTAATGCATCGTACCTGTTAGTCCTGTGTCATCTTTTCTAATATTATTGCGGGTAGAGTGATGTCAAATCCATTCAGATTTGATGTCACTAACGGTTATTCGTGTTAGATCGCGATAAAATGCGACTGTTCCCTAATATATTCCGACGCAATGGGTCATTGAGGTGTAATTAAGTGTAATAAAGTCACAAACGTGATTAGTTTGTGTATACAAATATAGTATAGTGTAATATGCGGAATTGGTGCTTGCAGTGTATCGAATGCAGCAGAACCGTTTGTAACCGTGTAATACTTCGAAATATATCGTAATGCATCGTACCTGTTAGTCCTGTGTCATCTTTTCTAATATTATTGCGGGTAGAGTGATGTCAAATCCATTCAGATTTGATGTCACTAACGGTTATTCGTGTTAGATCGCGATAAAATGCGACTGTTCCCTAATAAATTCCGAAGCAATGGGTCATTGAGGTGTAATTAAGTGTAATAAAGTCACAAACGTGATTAGTTTGTGTATACAAATATAGTATAGTGTAATATGCGGAATTGGTGCTTGCAGTGTATCGAATGCAGCAGAACCGTTTGTAACCGTGTAATACTTCGAAATATATCGTAATGCATCGTACCTGTTAGTCCTGTGTCATCTTTTCTAATATTATTGCGGGTAGAGTGATGTCAAATCCATTCAGATTTGATGTCACTAACGGTTATTCGTGTTAGATCGCGATAAAATGCGACTGTTCCCTAATAAATTCCGAAGCAATGGGTCATTGAGGTGTAATTAAGTGTAATAAAGTCACAAACGTGATTAGTTTGTGTATACAAATATAGTATAGTGTAATATGCGGAATTGGTGCTTGCAGTGTATCGAATGCAGCAGAACCGTTTGTAACCGTGTAATACTTCGAAATATATCGTAATGCATCGTACCTGTTAGTCCTGTGTCATCTTTTCTAATATTATTGCGGGTAGAGTGATGTCAAATCCATTCAGATTTGATGTCACTAACGGTTATTCGTGTTAGATCGCGATAAAATGCGACTGTTCCCTAATAAATTCCGAAGCAATGGGTCATTGAGGTGTAATTAAGTGTAATAAAGTCACAAACGTGATTAGTTTGTGTATACAAATATAGTATAGTGTAATATGCGGAATTGGTGCTTGCAGTGTATCGAATGCAGCAGAACCGTTTGTAACCGTGTAATACTTCGAAATATATCGTAATGCATCGTACCTGTTAGTCCTGTGTCATCTTTTCTAATATTATTGCGGGTAGAGTGATGTCAAATCCATTCAGATTTGATGTCACTAACGGTTATTCGTGTTAGATCGCGATAAAATGCGACTGTTCCCTAATAAATTCCGAAGCAATGGGTCATTGAGGTGTAATTAAGTGTAATAAAGTCACAAACGTGATTAGTTTGTGTATACAAATATAGTATAGTGTAATATGCGGAATTGGTGCTTGCAGTGTATCGAATGCAGCAGAACCGTTTGTAACCGTGTAATACTTCGAAATATATCGTAATGCATCGTACCTGTTAGTCCTGTGTCATCTTTTCTAATATTATTGCGGGTAGAGTGATGTCAAATCCATTCAGATTTGATGTCACTAACGGTTATTCGTGTTAGATCGCGATAAAATGCGACTGTTCCCTAATAAATTCCGAAGCAATGGGTCATTGAGGTGTAATTAAGTGTAATAAAGTCACAAACGTGATTAGTTTGTGTATACAAATATAGTATAGTGTAATATGCGGAATTGGTGCTTGCAGTGTATCGAATGCAGCAGAACCGTTTGTAACCGTGTAATACTTCGAAATATATCGTAATGCATCGTACCTGTTAGTCCTGTGTCATCTTTTCTAATATTATTGCGGGTAGAGTGATGTCAAATCCATTCAGATTTGATGTCACTAACGGTTATTCGTGTTAGATCGCGATAAAATGCGACTGTTCCCTAATAAATTCCGAAGCAATGGGTCATTGAGGTGTAATTAAGTGTAATAAAGTCACAAACGTGATTAGTTTGTGTATACAAATATAGTATAGTGTAATATGCGGAATTGGTGCTTGCAGTGTATCGAATGCAGCAGAACCGTTTGTAACCGTGTAATACTTCGAAATATATCGTAATGCATCGTACCTGTTAGTCCTGTGTCATCTTTTCTAATATTATTGCGGGTAGAGTGATGTCAAATCCATTCAGATTTGATGTCACTAACGGTTATTCGTGTTAGATCGCGATAAAATGCGACTGTTCCCTAATAAATTCCGAAGCAATGGGTCATTGAGGTGTAATTAAGTGTAATAAAGTCACAAACGTGATTAGTTTGTGTATACAAATATAGTATAGTGTAATATGCGGAATTGGTGCTTGCAGTGTATCGAATGCAGCAGAACCGTTTGTAACCGTGTAATACTTCGAAATATATCGTAATGCATCGTACCTGTTAGTCCTGTGTCATCTTTTCTAATATTATTGCGGGTAGAGTGATGTCAAATCCATTCAGATTTGATGTCACTAACGGTTATTCGTGTTAGATCGCGATAAAATGCGACTGTTCCCTAATAAATTCCGAAGCAATGGGTCATTGAGGTGTAATTAAGTGTAATAAAGTCACAAACGTGATTAGTTTGTGTATACAAATATAGTATAGTGTAATATGCGGAATTGGTGCTTGCAGTGTATCGAATGCAGCAGAACCGTTTGTAACCGTGTAATACTTCGAAATATATCGTAATGCATCGTACCTGTTAGTCCTGTGTCATCTTTTCTAATATTATTGCGGGTAGAGTGATGTCAAATCCATTCAGATTTGATGTCACTAACGGTTATTCGTGTTAGATCGCGATAAAATGCGACTGTTCCCTAATAAATTCCGAAGCAATGGGTCATTGAGGTGTAATTAAGTGTAATAAAGTCACAAACGTGATTAGTTTGTGTATACAAATATAGTATAGTGTAATATGCGGAATTGGTGCTTGCAGTGTATCGAATGCAGCAGAACCGTTTGTAACCGTGTAATACTTCGAAATATATCGTAATGCATCGTACCTGTTAGTCCTGTGTCATCTTTTCTAATATTATTGCGGGTAGAGTGATGTCAAATCCATTCAGATTTGATGTCACTAACGGTTATTCGTGTTAGATCGCGATAAAATGCGACTGTTCCCTAATAAATTCCGAAGCAATGGGTCATTGAGGTGTAATTAAGTGTAATAAAGTCACAAACGTGATTAGTTTGTGTATACAAATATAGTATAGTGTAATATGCGGAATTGGTGCTTGCAGTGTATCGAATGCAGCAGAACCGTTTGTAACCGTGTAATACTTCGAAATATATCGTAATGCATCGTACCTGTTAGTCCTGTGTCATCTTTTCTAATATTATTGCGGGTAGAGTGATGTCAAATCCATTCAGATTTGATGTCACTAACGGTTATTCGTGTTAGATCGCGATAAAATGCGACTGTTCCCTAATAAATTCCGAAGCAATGGGTCATTGAGGTGTAATTAAGTGTAATAAAGTCACAAACGTGATTAGTTTGTGTATACAAATATAGTATAGTGTAATATGCGGAATTGGTGCTTGCAGTGTATCGAATGCAGCAGAACCGTTTGTAACCGTGTAATACTTCGAAATATATCGTAATGCATCGTACCTGTTAGTCCTGTGTCATCTTTTCTAATATTATTGCGGGTAGAGTGATGTCAAATCCATTCAGATTTGATGTCACTAACGGTTATTCGTGTTAGATCGCGATAAAATGCGACTGTTCCCTAATAAATTCCGAAGCAATGGGTCATTGAGGTGTAATTAAGTGTAATAAAGTCACAAACGTGATTAGTTTGTGTATACAAATATAGTATAGTGTAATATGCGGAATTGGTGCTTGCAGTGTATCGAATGCAGCAGAACCGTTTGTAACCGTGTAATACTTCGAAATATATCGTAATGCATCGTACCTGTTAGTCCTGTGTCATCTTTTCTAATATTATTGCGGGTAGAGTGATGTCAAATCCATTCAGATTTGATGTCACTAACGGTTATTCGTGTTAGATCGCGATAAAATGCGACTGTTCCCTAATAAATTCCGAAGCAATGGGTCATTGAGGTGTAATTAAGTGTAATAAAGTCACAAACGTGATTAGTTTGTGTATACAAATATAGTATAGTGTAATATGCGGAATTGGTGCTTGCAGTGTATCGAATGCAGCAGAACCGTTTGTAACCGTGTAATACTTCGAAATATATCGTAATGCATCGTACCTGTTAGTCCTGTGTCATCTTTTCTAATATTATTGCGGGTAGAGTGATGTCAAATCCATTCAGATTTGATGTCACTAACGGTTATTCGTGTTAGATCGCGATAAAATGCGACTGTTCCCTAATAAATTCCGAAGCAATGGGTCATTGAGGTGTAATTAAGTGTAATAAAGTCACAAACGTGATTAGTTTGTGTATACAAATATAGTATAGTGTAATATGCGGAATTGGTGCTTGCAGTGTATCGAATGCAGCAGAACCGTTTGTAACCGTGTAATACTTCGAAATATATCGTAATGCATCGTACCTGTTAGTCCTGTGTCATCTTTTCTAATATTATTGCGGGTAGAGTGATGTCAAATCCATTCAGATTTGATGTCACTAACGGTTATTCGTGTTAGATCGCGATAAAATGCGACTGTTCCCTAATAAATTCCGAAGCAATGGGTCATTGAGGTGTAATTAAGTGTAATAAAGTCACAAACGTGATTAGTTTGTGTATACAAATATAGTATAGTGTAATATGCGGAATTGGTGCTTGCAGTGTATCGAATGCAGCAGAACCGTTTGTAACCGTGTAATACTTCGAAATATATCGTAATGCATCGTACCTGTTAGTCCTGTGTCATCTTTTCTAATATTATTGCGGGTAGAGTGATGTCAAATCCATTCAGATTTGATGTCACTAACGGTTATTCGTGTTAGATCGCGATAAAATGCGACTGTTCCCTAATAAATTCCGAAGCAATGGGTCATTGAGGTGTAATTAAGTGTAATAAAGTCACAAACGTGATTAGTTTGTGTATACAAATATAGTATAGTGTAATATGCGGAATTGGTGCTTGCAGTGTATCGAATGCAGCAGAACCGTTTGTAACCGTGTAATACTTCGAAATATATCGTAATGCATCGTACCTGTTAGTCCTGTGTCATCTTTTCTAATATTATTGCGGGTAGAGTGATGTCAAATCCATTCAGATTTGATGTCACTAACGGTTATTCGTGTTAGATCGCGATAAAATGCGACTGTTCCCTAATAAATTCCGAAGCAATGGGTCATTGAGGTGTAATTAAGTGTAATAAAGTCACAAACGTGATTAGTTTGTGTATACAAATATAGTATAGTGTAATATGCGGAATTGGTGCTTGCAGTGTATCGAATGCAGCAGAACCGTTTGTAACCGTGTAATACTTCGAAATATATCGTAATGCATCGTACCTGTTAGTCCTGTGTCATCTTTTCTAATATTATTGCGGGTAGAGTGATGTCAAATCCATTCAGATTTGATGTCACTAACGGTTATTCGTGTTAGATCGCGATAAAATGCGACTGTTCCCTAATAAATTCCGAAGCAATGGGTCATTGAGGTGTAATTAAGTGTAATAAAGTCACAAACGTGATTAGTTTGTGTATACAAATATAGTATAGTGTAATATGCGGAATTGGTGCTTGCAGTGTATCGAATGCAGCAGAACCGTTTGTAACCGTGTAATACTTCGAAATATATCGTAATGCATCGTACCTGTTAGTCCTGTGTCATCTTTTCTAATATTATTGCGGGTAGAGTGATGTCAAATCCATTCAGATTTGATGTCACTAACGGTTATTCGTGTTAGATCGCGATAAAATGCGACTGTTCCCTAATAAATTCCGAAGCAATGGGTCATTGAGGTGTAATTAAGTGTAATAAAGTCACAAACGTGATTAGTTTGTGTATACAAATATAGTATAGTGTAATATGCGGAATTGGTGCTTGCAGTGTATCGAATGCAGCAGAACCGTTTGTAACCGTGTAATACTTCGAAATATATCGTAATGCATCGTACCTGTTAGTCCTGTGTCATCTTTTCTAATATTATTGCGGGTAGAGTGATGTCAAATCCATTCAGATTTGATGTCACTAACGGTTATTCGTGTTAGATCGCGATAAAATGCGACTGTTCCCTAATAAATTCCGAAGCAATGGGTCATTGAGGTGTAATTAAGTGTAATAAAGTCACAAACGTGATTAGTTTGTGTATACAAATATAGTATAGTGTAATATGCGGAATTGGTGCTTGCAGTGTATCGAATGCAGCAGAACCGTTTGTAACCGTGTAATACTTCGAAATATATCGTAATGCATCGTACCTGTTAGTCCTGTGTCATCTTTTCTAATATTATTGCGGGTAGAGTGATGTCAAATCCATTCAGATTTGATGTCACTAACGGTTATTCGTGTTAGATCGCGATAAAATGCGACTGTTCCCTAATAAATTCCGAAGCAATGGGTCATTGAGGTGTAATTAAGTGTAATAAAGTCACAAACGTGATTAGTTTGTGTATACAAATATAGTATAGTGTAATATGCGGAATTGGTGCTTGCAGTGTATCGAATGCAGCAGAACCGTTTGTAACCGTGTAATACTTCGAAATATATCGTAATGCATCGTACCTGTTAGTCCTGTGTCATCTTTTCTAATATTATTGCGGGTAGAGTGATGTCAAATCCATTCAGATTTGATGTCACTAACGGTTATTCGTGTTAGATCGCGATAAAATGCGACTGTTCCCTAATAAATTCCGAAGCAATGGGTCATTGAGGTGTAATTAAGTGTAATAAAGTCACAAACGTGATTAGTTTGTGTATACAAATATAGTATAGTGTAATATGCGGAATTGGTGCTTGCAGTGTATCGAATGCAGCAGAACCGTTTGTAACCGTGTAATACTTCGAAATATATCGTAATGCATCGTACCTGTTAGTCCTGTGTCATCTTTTCTAATATTATTGCGGGTAGAGTGATGTCAAATCCATTCAGATTTGATGTCACTAACGGTTATTCGTGTTAGATCGCGATAAAATGCGACTGTTCCCTAATATATTCCGACGCAATGGGTCATTGAGGTGTAATTAAGTGTAATAAAGTCACAAACGTGATTAGTTTGTGTATACAAATATAGTATAGTGTAATATGCGGAATTGGTGCTTGCAGTGTATCGAATGCAGCAGAACCGTTTGTAACCGTGTAATACTTCGAAATATATCGTAATGCATCGTACCTGTTAGTCCTGTGTCATCTTTTCTAATATTATTGCGGGTAGAGTGATGTCAAATCCATTCAGATTTGATGTCACTAACGGTTATTCGTGTTAGATCGCGATAAAATGCGACTGTTCCCTAATAAATTCCGACGCAATGGGTCATTGAGGTGTAATTAAGTGTAATAAAGTCACAAACGTGATTAGTTTGTGTATACAAATATAGTATACTGTAATATGCGGAATTGGTGCTTGCAGTGTATCGAATGCAGCAGAACCGTTTGTAACCGTGTAATACTTCGAAATATATCGTAATGCATCGTACCTGTTAGTCCTGTGTCATTTTTTCTAATATTATTGCGGGTAGAGTGATGTCAAATCCATTCAGATTTGATGTCACTAACGGTTATTCGTGTTAGATCGCGATAAAATGCGACTGTTCCCTAATAAATTCCGACGCAATGGGTCATTGAGGTGTAATTAAGTGTAATAAAGTCACAAACGTGATTAGTTTGTGTATACAAATATAATATACTGTAATATGCGGAATTGGTGCTTGCAGTGTATCGAATGCAGCAGAACCGTTTGTAACCGTGTAATACTTCGAAATATATCGTAATGCATCGTACCTGTTAGTCCTGTGTCATTTTTTCTAATATTATTGCGGGTAGAGTGATGTCAAATCCATTCAGATTTGATGTCACTAACGGTTATTCGTGTTAGATCGCGATAAAATGCGACTGTTCCCTAATAAATTCCGACGCAATGGGTCATTGAGGTGTAATTAAGTGTAATAAAGTCACAAACGTGATTAGTTTGTGTATACAAATATAATATACTGTAATATGCGGAATTGGTGCTTGCAGTGTATCGAATGCAGCAGAACCGTTTGTAACCGTGTAATACTTCGAAATATATCGTAATGCATCGTACCTGTTAGTCCTGTGTCATTTTTTCTAATATTATTGCGGGTAGAGTGATGTCAAATCCATTCAGATTTGATGTCACTAACGGTTATTCGTGTTAGATCGCGATAAAATGCGACTGTTCCCTAATAAATTCCGACGCAATGGGTCATTGAGGTGTAATTAAGTGTAATAAAGTCACAAACGTGATTAGTTTGTGTATACAAATATAATATACTGTAATATGCGGAATTGGTGCTTGCAGTGTATCGAATGCAGCAGAACCGTTTGTAACCGTGTAATACTTCGAAATATATCGTAATGCATCGTACCTGTTAGTCCTGTGTCATTTTTTCTAATATTATTGCGGGTAGAGTGATGTCAAATCCATTCAGATTTGATGTCACTAACGGTTATTCGTGTTAGATCGCGATAAAATGCGACTGTTCCCTAATAAATTCCGACGCAATGGGTCATTGAGGTGTAATTAAGTGTAATAAAGTCACAAACGTGATTAGTTTGTGTATACAAATATAATATACTGTAATATGCGGAATTGGTGCTTGCAGTGTATCGAATGCAGCAGAACCGTTTGTAACCGTGTAATACTTCGAAATATATCGTAATGCATCGTACCTGTTAGTCCTGTGTCATTTTTTCTAATATTATTGCGGGTAGAGTGATGTCAAATCCATTCAGATTTGATGTCACTAACGGTTATTCGTGTTAGATCGCGATAAAATGCGACTGTTCCCTAATAAATTCCGACGCAATGGGTCATTGAGGTGTAATTAAGTGTAATAAAGTCACAAACGTGATTAGTTTGTGTATACAAATATAATATACTGTAATATGCGGAATTGGTGCTTGCAGTGTATCGAATGCAGCAGAACCGTTTGTAACCGTGTAATACTTCGAAATATATCGTAATGCATCGTACCTGTTAGTCCTGTGTCATCTTTTTCTAATATTATTGCGGGTAGAGTGATGTCAAATCCATTCAGATTTGATGTCACTAACGGTTATTCGTGTTAGATCGCGATAAAATGCGACTGTTCCCTAATAAATTCCGACGCAATGGGTCATTGAGGTGTAATTAAGTGTAATAAAGTCACAAACGTGATTAGTTTGTGTATACAAATATAATATACTGTAATATGCGGAATTGGTGCTTGCAGTGTATCGAATGCAGCAGAACCGTTTGTAACCGTGTAATACTTCGAAATATATCGTAATGCATCGTACCTGTTAGTCCTGTGTCATTTTTTCTAATATTATTGCGGGTAGAGTGATGTCAAATCCATTCAGATTTGATGTCACTAACGGTTATTCGTGTTAGATCGCGATAAAATGCGACTGTTCCCTAATAAATTCCGACGCAATGGGTCATTGAGGTGTAATTAAGTGTAATAAAGTCACAAACGTGATTAGTTTGTGTATACAAATATAATATACTGTAATATGCGGAATTGGTGCTTGCAGTGTATCGAATGCAGCAGAACCGTTTGTAACCGTGTAATACTTCGAAATATATCGTAATGCATCGTACCTGTTAGTCCTGTGTCATTTTTTCTAATATTATTGCGGGTAGAGTGATGTCAAATCCATTCAGATTTGATGTCACTAACGGTTATTCGTGTTAGATCGCGATAAAATGCGACTGTTCCCTAATAAATTCCGACGCAATGGGTCATTGAGGTGTAATTAAGTGTAATAAAGTCACAAACGTGATTAGTTTGTGTATACAAATATAATATACTGTAATATGCGGAATTGGTGCTTGCAGTGTATCGAATGCAGCAGAACCGTTTGTAACCGTGTAATACTTCGAAATATATCGTAATGCATCGTACCTGTTAGTCCTGTGTCATTTTTTCTAATATTATTGCGGGTAGAGTGATGTCAAATCCATTCAGATTTGATGTCACTAACGGTTATTCGTGTTAGATCGCGATAAAATGCGACTGTTCCCTAATAAATTCCGACGCAATGGGTCATTGAGGTGTAATTAAGTGTAATAAAGTCACAAACGTGATTAGTTTGTGTATACAAATATAATATACTGTAATATGCGGAATTGGTGCTTGCAGTGTATCGAATGCAGCAGAACCGTTTGTAACCGTGTAATACTTCGAAATATATCGTAATGCATCGTACCTGTTAGTCCTGTGTCATTTTTTCTAATATTATTGCGGGTAGAGTGATGTCAAATCCATTCAGATTTGATGTCACTAACGGTTATTCGTGTTAGATCGCGATAAAATGCGACTGTTCCCTAATAAATTCCGACGCAATGGGTCATTGAGGTGTAATTAAGTGTAATAAAGTCACAAACGTGATTAGTTTGTGTATACAAATATAATATACTGTAATATGCGGAATTGGTGCTTGCAGTGTATCGAATGCAGCAGAACCGTTTGTAACCGTGTAATACTTCGAAATATATCGTAATGCATCGTACCTGTTAGTCCTGTGTCATTTTTTCTAATATTATTGCGGGTAGAGTGATGTCAAATCCATTCAGATTTGATGTCACTAACGGTTATTCGTGTTAGATCGCGATAAAATGCGACTGTTCCCTAATAAATTCCGACGCAATGGGTCATTGAGGTGTAATTAAGTGTAATAAAGTCACAAACGTGATTAGTTTGTGTATACAAATATAATATACTGTAATATGCGGAATTGGTGCTTGCAGTGTATCGAATGCAGCAGAACCGTTTGTAACCGTGTAATACTTCGAAATATATCGTAATGCATCGTACCTGTTAGTCCTGTGTCATTTTTTCTAATATTATTGCGGGTAGAGTGATGTCAAATCCATTCAGATTTGATGTCACTAACGGTTATTCGTGTTAGATCGCGATAAAATGCGACTGTTCCCTAATAAATTCCGACGCAATGGGTCATTGAGGTGTAATTAAGTGTAATAAAGTCACAAACGTGATTAGTTTGTGTATACAAATATAATATACTGTAATATGCGGAATTGGTGCTTGCAGTGTATCGAATGCAGCAGAACCGTTTGTAACCGTGTAATACGTGGAAATATATCGTAATGCATCGTACCTGTTAGTCCTGTGTCATTTTTTCTAATATTATTGCGGGTAGAGTGATGTCAAATCCATTCAGATTTGATGTCACTAACGGTTATTCGTGTTAGATCGCGATAAAATGCGACTGTTCCCTAATAAATTCCGACGCAATGGGTCATTGAGGTGTAATTAAGTGTAATAAAGTCACAAACGTGATTAGTTTGTGTATACAAATATAATATACTGTAATATGCGGAATTGGTGCTTGCAGTGTATCGAATGCAGCAGAACCGTTTGTAACCGTGTAATACTTCGAAATATATCGTAATGCATCGTACCTGTTAGTCCTGTGTCATTTTTTCTAATATTATTGCGGGTAGAGTGATGTCAAATCCATTCAGATTTGATGTCACTAACGGTTATTCGTGTTAGATCGCGATAAAATGCGACTGTTCCCTAATAAATTCCGACGCAATGGGTCATTGAGGTGTAATTAAGTGTAATAAAGTCACAAACGTGATTAGTTTGTGTATACAAATATAATATACTGTAATATGCGGAATTGGTGCTTGCAGTGTATCGAATGCAGCAGAACCGTTTGTAACCGTGTAATACGTGGAAATATATCGTAATGCATCGTACCTGTTAGTCCTGTGTCATTTTTTCTAATATTATTGCGGGTAGAGTGATGTCAAATCCATTCAGATTTGATGTCACTAACGGTTATTCGTGTTAGATCGCGATAAAATGCGACTGTTCCCTAATAAATTCCGACGCAATGGGTCATTGAGGTGTAATTAAGTGTAATAAAGTCACAAACGTGATTAGTTTGTGTATACAAATATAATATACTGTAATATGCGGAATTGGTGCTTGCAGTGTATCGAATGCAGCAGAACCGTTTGTAACCGTGTAATACGTGGAAATATATCGTAATGCATCGTACCTGTTAGTCCTGTGTCATTTTTTCTAATATTATTGCGGGTAGAGTGATGTCAAATCCATTCAGATTTGATGTCACTAACGGTTATTCGTGTTAGATCGCGATAAAATGCGACTGTTCCCTAATAAATTCCGACGCAATGGGTCATTGAGGTGTAATTAAGTGTAATAAAGTCACAAACGTGATTAGTTTGTGTATACAAATATAATATACTGTAATATGCGGAATTGGTGCTTGCAGTGTATCGAATGCAGCAGAACCGTTTGTAACCGTGTAATACTTCGAAATATATCGTAATGCATCGTACCTGTTAGTCCTGTGTCATTTTTTCTAATATTATTGCGGGTAGAGTGATGTCAAATCCATTCAGATTTGATGTCACTAACGGTTATTCGTGTTAGATCGCGATAAAATGCGACTGTTCCCTAATAAATTCCGACGCAATGGGTCATTGAGGTGTAATTAAGTGTAATAAAGTCACAAACGTGATTAGTTTGTGTATACAAATATAATATACTGTAATATGCGGAATTGGTGCTTGCAGTGTATCGAATGCAGCAGAACCGTTTGTAACCGTGTAATACTTCGAAATATATCGTAATGCATCGTACCTGTTAGTCCTGTGTCATTTTTTCTAATATTATTGCGGGTAGAGTGATGTCAAATCCATTCAGATTTGATGTCACTAACGGTTATTCGTGTTAGATCGCGATAAAATGCGACTGTT
>JAWNGG020000506.1:19071-35598 GCA_036937485.2 Tetragonisca angustula | reverse complement strand
CCATTCAGATTTGATGTCACTAACGGTTATTCGTGTTAGATCGCGATAAAATGCGACTGTTCCCTAATAAATTCCGACGCAATGGGTCATTGAGGTGTAATTAAGTGTAATAAAGTCACAAACGTGATTAGTTTGTGTATACAAATATAATATACTGTAATATGCGGAATTGGTGCTTGCAGTGTATCGAATGCAGCAGAACCGTTTGTAACCGTGTAATACTTCGAAATATATCGTAATGCATCGTACCTGTTAGTCCTGTGTCATTTTTTCTAATATTATTGCGGGTAGAGTGATGTCAAATCCATTCAGATTTGATGTCACTAACGGTTATTCGTGTTAGATCGCGATAAAATGCGACTGTTCCCTAATAAATTCCGACGCAATGGGTCATTGAGGTGTAATTAAGTGTAATAAAGTCACAAACGTGATTAGTTTGTGTATACAAATATAATATACTGTAATATGCGGAATTGGTGCTTGCAGTGTATCGAATGCAGCAGAACCGTTTGTAACCGTGTAATACTTCGAAATATATCGTAATGCATCGTACCTGTTAGTCCTGTGTCATTTTTTCTAATATTATTGCGGGTAGAGTGATGTCAAATCCATTCAGATTTGATGTCACTAACGGTTATTCGTGTTAGATCGCGATAAAATGCGACTGTTCCCTAATAAATTCCGACGCAATGGGTCATTGAGGTGTAATTAAGTGTAATAAAGTCACAAACGTGATTAGTTTGTGTATACAAATATAATATACTGTAATATGCGGAATTGGTGCTTGCAGTGTATCGAATGCAGCAGAACCGTTTGTAACCGTGTAATACTTCGAAATATATCGTAATGCATCGTACCTGTTAGTCCTGTGTCATTTTTTCTAATATTATTGCGGGTAGAGTGATGTCAAATCCATTCAGATTTGATGTCACTAACGGTTATTCGTGTTAGATCGCGATAAAATGCGACTGTTCCCTAATAAATTCCGACGCAATGGGTCATTGAGGTGTAATTAAGTGTAATAAAGTCACAAACGTGATTAGTTTGTGTATACAAATATAATATACTGTAATATGCGGAATTGGTGCTTGCAGTGTATCGAATGCAGCAGAACCGTTTGTAACCGTGTAATACTTCGAAATATATCGTAATGCATCGTACCTGTTAGTCCTGTGTCATTTTTTCTAATATTATTGCGGGTAGAGTGATGTCAAATCCATTCAGATTTGATGTCACTAACGGTTATTCGTGTTAGATCGCGATAAAATGCGACTGTTCCCTAATAAATTCCGACGCAATGGGTCATTGAGGTGTAATTAAGTGTAATAAAGTCACAAACGTGATTAGTTTGTGTATACAAATATAATATACTGTAATATGCGGAATTGGTGCTTGCAGTGTATCGAATGCAGCAGAACCGTTTGTAACCGTGTAATACTTCGAAATATATCGTAATGCATCGTACCTGTTAGTCCTGTGTCATTTTTTCTAATATTATT
Source organism: Tetragonisca angustula (assembly GCA_036937485.2). Classification (NCBI taxonomy): domain Eukaryota; kingdom Metazoa; phylum Arthropoda; class Insecta; order Hymenoptera; family Apidae; genus Tetragonisca; species Tetragonisca angustula. Next base: position 34,099 of record JAWNGG020000506.1, on the reverse strand, counting down.
GCGGGTAGAGTGATGTCAAATCCATTCAGATTTGATGTCACTAACGGTTATTCGTGTTAGATCGCGATAAAATGCGACTGTTCCCTAATAAATTCCGACGCAATGGGTCATTGAGGTGTAATTAAGTGTAATAAAGTCACAAACGTGATTAGTTTGTGTATACAAATATAATATACTGTAATATGCGGAATTGGTGCTTGCAGTGTATCGAATGCAGCAGAACCGTTTGTAACCGTGTAATACTTCGAAATATATCGTAATGCATCGTACCTGTTAGTCCTGTGTCATTTTTTCTAATATTATTGCGGGTAGAGTGATGTCAAATCCATTCAGATTTGATGTCACTAACGGTTATTCGTGTTAGATCGCGATAAAATGCGACTGTTCCCTAATAAATTCCGACGCAATGGGTCATTGAGGTGTAATTAAGTGTAATAAAGTCACAAACGTGATTAGTTTGTGTATACAAATATAATATACTGTAATATGCGGAATTGGTGCTTGCAGTGTATCGAATGCAGCAGAACCGTTTGTAACCGTGTAATACTTCGAAATATATCGTAATGCATCGTACCTGTTAGTCCTGTGTCATTTTTTCTAATATTATTGCGGGTAGAGTGATGTCAAATCCATTCAGATTTGATGTCACTAACGGTTATTCGTGTTAGATCGCGATAAAATGCGACTGTTCCCTAATAAATTCCGACGCAATGGGTCATTGAGGTGTAATTAAGTGTAATAAAGTCACAAACGTGATTAGTTTGTGTATACAAATATAATATACTGTAATATGCGGAATTGGTGCTTGCAGTGTATCGAATGCAGCAGAACCGTTTGTAACCGTGTAATACTTCGAAATATATCGTAATGCATCGTACCTGTTAGTCCTGTGTCATTTTTTCTAATATTATTGCGGGTAGAGTGATGTCAAATCCATTCAGATTTGATGTCACTAACGGTTATTCGTGTTAGATCGCGATAAAATGCGACTGTTCCCTAATAAATTCCGACGCAATGGGTCATTGAGGTGTAATTAAGTGTAATAAAGTCACAAACGTGATTAGTTTGTGTATACAAATATAATATACTGTAATATGCGGAATTGGTGCTTGCAGTGTATCGAATGCAGCAGAACCGTTTGTAACCGTGTAATACTTCGAAATATATCGTAATGCATCGTACCTGTTAGTCCTGTGTCATTTTTTCTAATATTATTGCGGGTAGAGTGATGTCAAATCCATTCAGATTTGATGTCACTAACGGTTATTCGTGTTAGATCGCGATAAAATGCGACTGTTCCCTAATAAATTCCGACGCAATGGGTCATTGAGGTGTAATTAAGTGTAATAAAGTCACAAACGTGATTAGTTTGTGTATACAAATATAATATACTGTAATATGCGGAATTGGTGCTTGCAGTGTATCGAATGCAGCAGAACCGTTTGTAACCGTGTAATACTTCGAAATATATCGTAATGCATCGTACCTGTTAGTCCTGTGTCATTTTTTCTAATATTATTGCGGGTAGAGTGATGTCAAATCCATTCAGATTTGATGTCACTAACGGTTATTCGTGTTAGATCGCGATAAAATGCGACTGTTCCCTAATAAATTCCGACGCAATGGGTCATTGAGGTGTAATTAAGTGTAATAAAGTCACAAACGTGATTAGTTTGTGTATACAAATATAATATACTGTAATATGCGGAATTGGTGCTTGCAGTGTATCGAATGCAGCAGAACCGTTTGTAACCGTGTAATACTTCGAAATATATCGTAATGCATCGTACCTGTTAGTCCTGTGTCATTTTTTCTAATATTATTGCGGGTAGAGTGATGTCAAATCCATTCAGATTTGATGTCACTAACGGTTATTCGTGTTAGATCGCGATAAAATGCGACTGTTCCCTAATAAATTCCGACGCAATGGGTCATTGAGGTGTAATTAAGTGTAATAAAGTCACAAACGTGATTAGTTTGTGTATACAAATATAATATACTGTAATATGCGGAATTGGTGCTTGCAGTGTATCGAATGCAGCAGAACCGTTTGTAACCGTGTAATACTTCGAAATATATCGTAATGCATCGTACCTGTTAGTCCTGTGTCATTTTTTCTAATATTATTGCGGGTAGAGTGATGTCAAATCCATTCAGATTTGATGTCACTAACGGTTATTCGTGTTAGATCGCGATAAAATGCGACTGTTCCCTAATAAATTCCGACGCAATGGGTCATTGAGGTGTAATTAAGTGTAATAAAGTCACAAACGTGATTAGTTTGTGTATACAAATATAATATACTGTAATATGCGGAATTGGTGCTTGCAGTGTATCGAATGCAGCAGAACCGTTTGTAACCGTGTAATACTTCGAAATATATCGTAATGCATCGTACCTGTTAGTCCTGTGTCATTTTTTCTAATATTATTGCGGGTAGAGTGATGTCAAATCCATTCAGATTTGATGTCACTAACGGTTATTCGTGTTAGATCGCGATAAAATGCGACTGTTCCCTAATAAATTCCGACGCAATGGGTCATTGAGGTGTAATTAAGTGTAATAAAGTCACAAACGTGATTAGTTTGTGTATACAAATATAATATACTGTAATATGCGGAATTGGTGCTTGCAGTGTATCGAATGCAGCAGAACCGTTTGTAACCGTGTAATACTTCGAAATATATCGTAATGCATCGTACCTGTTAGTCCTGTGTCATTTTTTCTAATATTATTGCGGGTAGAGTGATGTCAAATCCATTCAGATTTGATGTCACTAACGGTTATTCGTGTTAGATCGCGATAAAATGCGACTGTTCCCTAATAAATTCCGACGCAATGGGTCATTGAGGTGTAATTAAGTGTAATAAAGTCACAAACGTGATTAGTTTGTGTATACAAATATAATATACTGTAATATGCGGAATTGGTGCTTGCAGTGTATCGAATGCAGCAGAACCGTTTGTAACCGTGTAATACTTCGAAATATATCGTAATGCATCGTACCTGTTAGTCCTGTGTCATTTTTTCTAATATTATTGCGGGTAGAGTGATGTCAAATCCATTCAGATTTGATGTCACTAACGGTTATTCGTGTTAGATCGCGATAAAATGCGACTGTTCCCTAATAAATTCCGACGCAATGGGTCATTGAGGTGTAATTAAGTGTAATAAAGTCACAAACGTGATTAGTTTGTGTATACAAATATAATATACTGTAATATGCGGAATTGGTGCTTGCAGTGTATCGAATGCAGCAGAACCGTTTGTAACCGTGTAATACTTCGAAATATATCGTAATGCATCGTACCTGTTAGTCCTGTGTCATTTTTTCTAATATTATTGCGGGTAGAGTGATGTCAAATCCATTCAGATTTGATGTCACTAACGGTTATTCGTGTTAGATCGCGATAAAATGCGACTGTTCCCTAATAAATTCCGACGCAATGGGTCATTGAGGTGTAATTAAGTGTAATAAAGTCACAAACGTGATTAGTTTGTGTATACAAATATAATATACTGTAATATGCGGAATTGGTGCTTGCAGTGTATCGAATGCAGCAGAACCGTTTGTAACCGTGTAATACTTCGAAATATATCGTAATGCATCGTACCTGTTAGTCCTGTGTCATTTTTTCTAATATTATTGCGGGTAGAGTGATGTCAAATCCATTCAGATTTGATGTCACTAACGGTTATTCGTGTTAGATCGCGATAAAATGCGACTGTTCCCTAATAAATTCCGACGCAATGGGTCATTGAGGTGTAATTAAGTGTAATAAAGTCACAAACGTGATTAGTTTGTGTATACAAATATAATATACTGTAATATGCGGAATTGGTGCTTGCAGTGTATCGAATGCAGCAGAACCGTTTGTAACCGTGTAATACTTCGAAATATATCGTAATGCATCGTACCTGTTAGTCCTGTGTCATTTTTTCTAATATTATTGCGGGTAGAGTGATGTCAAATCCATTCAGATTTGATGTCACTAACGGTTATTCGTGTTAGATCGCGATAAAATGCGACTGTTCCCTAATAAATTCCGACGCAATGGGTCATTGAGGTGTAATTAAGTGTAATAAAGTCACAAACGTGATTAGTTTGTGTATACAAATATAATATACTGTAATATGCGGAATTGGTGCTTGCAGTGTATCGAATGCAGCAGAACCGTTTGTAACCGTGTAATACTTCGAAATATATCGTAATGCATCGTACCTGTTAGTCCTGTGTCATTTTTTCTAATATTATTGCGGGTAGAGTGATGTCAAATCCATTCAGATTTGATGTCACTAACGGTTATTCGTGTTAGATCGCGATAAAATGCGACTGTTCCCTAATAAATTCCGACGCAATGGGTCATTGAGGTGTAATTAAGTGTAATAAAGTCACAAACGTGATTAGTTTGTGTATACAAATATAATATACTGTAATATGCGGAATTGGTGCTTGCAGTGTATCGAATGCAGCAGAACCGTTTGTAACCGTGTAATACTTCGAAATATATCGTAATGCATCGTACCTGTTAGTCCTGTGTCATTTTTTCTAATATTATTGCGGGTAGAGTGATGTCAAATCCATTCAGATTTGATGTCACTAACGGTTATTCGTGTTAGATCGCGATAAAATGCGACTGTTCCCTAATAAATTCCGACGCAATGGGTCATTGAGGTGTAATTAAGTGTAATAAAGTCACAAACGTGATTAGTTTGTGTATACAAATATAATATACTGTAATATGCGGAATTGGTGCTTGCAGTGTATCGAATGCAGCAGAACCGTTTGTAACCGTGTAATACTTCGAAATATATCGTAATGCATCGTACCTGTTAGTCCTGTGTCATTTTTTCTAATATTATTGCGGGTAGAGTGATGTCAAATCCATTCAGATTTGATGTCACTAACGGTTATTCGTGTTAGATCGCGATAAAATGCGACTGTTCCCTAATAAATTCCGACGCAATGGGTCATTGAGGTGTAATTAAGTGTAATAAAGTCACAAACGTGATTAGTTTGTGTATACAAATATAATATACTGTAATATGCGGAATTGGTGCTTGCAGTGTATCGAATGCAGCAGAACCGTTTGTAACCGTGTAATACTTCGAAATATATCGTAATGCATCGTACCTGTTAGTCCTGTGTCATTTTTTCTAATATTATTGCGGGTAGAGTGATGTCAAATCCATTCAGATTTGATGTCACTAACGGTTATTCGTGTTAGATCGCGATAAAATGCGACTGTTCCCTAATAAATTCCGACGCAATGGGTCATTGAGGTGTAATTAAGTGTAATAAAGTCACAAACGTGATTAGTTTGTGTATACAAATATAATATACTGTAATATGCGGAATTGGTGCTTGCAGTGTATCGAATGCAGCAGAACCGTTTGTAACCGTGTAATACTTCGAAATATATCGTAATGCATCGTACCTGTTAGTCCTGTGTCATTTTTTCTAATATTATTGCGGGTAGAGTGATGTCAAATCCATTCAGATTTGATGTCACTAACGGTTATTCGTGTTAGATCGCGATAAAATGCGACTGTTCCCTAATAAATTCCGACGCAATGGGTCATTGAGGTGTAATTAAGTGTAATAAAGTCACAAACGTGATTAGTTTGTGTATACAAATATAATATACTGTAATATGCGGAATTGGTGCTTGCAGTGTATCGAATGCAGCAGAACCGTTTGTAACCGTGTAATACTTCGAAATATATCGTAATGCATCGTACCTGTTAGTCCTGTGTCATTTTTTCTAATATTATTGCGGGTAGAGTGATGTCAAATCCATTCAGATTTGATGTCACTAACGGTTATTCGTGTTAGATCGCGATAAAATGCGACTGTTCCCTAATAAATTCCGACGCAATGGGTCATTGAGGTGTAATTAAGTGTAATAAAGTCACAAACGTGATTAGTTTGTGTATACAAATATAATATACTGTAATATGCGGAATTGGTGCTTGCAGTGTATCGAATGCAGCAGAACCGTTTGTAACCGTGTAATACTTCGAAATATATCGTAATGCATCGTACCTGTTAGTCCTGTGTCATTTTTTCTAATATTATTGCGGGTAGAGTGATGTCAAATCCATTCAGATTTGATGTCACTAACGGTTATTCGTGTTAGATCGCGATAAAATGCGACTGTTCCCTAATAAATTCCGACGCAATGGGTCATTGAGGTGTAATTAAGTGTAATAAAGTCACAAACGTGATTAGTTTGTGTATACAAATATAATATACTGTAATATGCGGAATTGGTGCTTGCAGTGTATCGAATGCAGCAGAACCGTTTGTAACCGTGTAATACTTCGAAATATATCGTAATGCATCGTACCTGTTAGTCCTGTGTCATTTTTTCTAATATTATTGCGGGTAGAGTGATGTCAAATCCATTCAGATTTGATGTCACTAACGGTTATTCGTGTTAGATCGCGATAAAATGCGACTGTTCCCTAATAAATTCCGACGCAATGGGTCATTGAGGTGTAATTAAGTGTAATAAAGTCACAAACGTGATTAGTTTGTGTATACAAATATAATATACTGTAATATGCGGAATTGGTGCTTGCAGTGTATCGAATGCAGCAGAACCGTTTGTAACCGTGTAATACTTCGAAATATATCGTAATGCATCGTACCTGTTAGTCCTGTGTCATTTTTTCTAATATTATTGCGGGTAGAGTGATGTCAAATCCATTCAGATTTGATGTCACTAACGGTTATTCGTGTTAGATCGCGATAAAATGCGACTGTTCCCTAATAAATTCCGACGCAATGGGTCATTGAGGTGTAATTAAGTGTAATAAAGTCACAAACGTGATTAGTTTGTGTATACAAATATAATATACTGTAATATGCGGAATTGGTGCTTGCAGTGTATCGAATGCAGCAGAACCGTTTGTAACCGTGTAATACTTCGAAATATATCGTAATGCATCGTACCTGTTAGTCCTGTGTCATTTTTTCTAATATTATTGCGGGTAGAGTGATGTCAAATCCATTCAGATTTGATGTCACTAACGGTTATTCGTGTTAGATCGCGATAAAATGCGACTGTTCCCTAATAAATTCCGACGCAATGGGTCATTGAGGTGTAATTAAGTGTAATAAAGTCACAAACGTGATTAGTTTGTGTATACAAATATAATATACTGTAATATGCGGAATTGGTGCTTGCAGTGTATCGAATGCAGCAGAACCGTTTGTAACCGTGTAATACTTCGAAATATATCGTAATGCATCGTACCTGTTAGTCCTGTGTCATTTTTTCTAATATTATTGCGGGTAGAGTGATGTCAAATCCATTCAGATTTGATGTCACTAACGGTTATTCGTGTTAGATCGCGATAAAATGCGACTGTTCCCTAATAAATTCCGACGCAATGGGTCATTGAGGTGTAATTAAGTGTAATAAAGTCACAAACGTGATTAGTTTGTGTATACAAATATAATATACTGTAATATGCGGAATTGGTGCTTGCAGTGTATCGAATGCAGCAGAACCGTTTGTAACCGTGTAATACTTCGAAATATATCGTAATGCATCGTACCTGTTAGTCCTGTGTCATTTTTTCTAATATTATTGCGGGTAGAGTGATGTCAAATCCATTCAGATTTGATGTCACTAACGGTTATTCGTGTTAGATCGCGATAAAATGCGACTGTTCCCTAATAAATTCCGACGCAATGGGTCATTGAGGTGTAATTAAGTGTAATAAAGTCACAAACGTGATTAGTTTGTGTATACAAATATAATATACTGTAATATGCGGAATTGGTGCTTGCAGTGTATCGAATGCAGCAGAACCGTTTGTAACCGTGTAATACTTCGAAATATATCGTAATGCATCGTACCTGTTAGTCCTGTGTCATTTTTTCTAATATTATTGCGGGTAGAGTGATGTCAAATCCATTCAGATTTGATGTCACTAACGGTTATTCGTGTTAGATCGCGATAAAATGCGACTGTTCCCTAATAAATTCCGACGCAATGGGTCATTGAGGTGTAATTAAGTGTAATAAAGTCACAAACGTGATTAGTTTGTGTATACAAATATAATATACTGTAATATGCGGAATTGGTGCTTGCAGTGTATCGAATGCAGCAGAACCGTTTGTAACCGTGTAATACTTCGAAATATATCGTAATGCATCGTACCTGTTAGTCCTGTGTCATTTTTTCTAATATTATTGCGGGTAGAGTGATGTCAAATCCATTCAGATTTGATGTCACTAACGGTTATTCGTGTTAGATCGCGATAAAATGCGACTGTTCCCTAATAAATTCCGACGCAATGGGTCATTGAGGTGTAATTAAGTGTAATAAAGTCACAAACGTGATTAGTTTGTGTATACAAATATAATATACTGTAATATGCGGAATTGGTGCTTGCAGTGTATCGAATGCAGCAGAACCGTTTGTAACCGTGTAATACTTCGAAATATATCGTAATGCATCGTACCTGTTAGTCCTGTGTCATTTTTTCTAATATTATTGCGGGTAGAGTGATGTCAAATCCATTCAGATTTGATGTCACTAACGGTTATTCGTGTTAGATCGCGATAAAATGCGACTGTTCCCTAATAAATTCCGACGCAATGGGTCATTGAGGTGTAATTAAGTGTAATAAAGTCACAAACGTGATTAGTTTGTGTATACAAATATAATATACTGTAATATGCGGAATTGGTGCTTGCAGTGTATCGAATGCAGCAGAACCGTTTGTAACCGTGTAATACTTCGAAATATATCGTAATGCATCGTACCTGTTAGTCCTGTGTCATTTTTTCTAATATTATTGCGGGTAGAGTGATGTCAAATCCATTCAGATTTGATGTCACTAACGGTTATTCGTGTTAGATCGCGATAAAATGCGACTGTTCCCTAATAAATTCCGACGCAATGGGTCATTGAGGTGTAATTAAGTGTAATAAAGTCACAAACGTGATTAGTTTGTGTATACAAATATAATATACTGTAATATGCGGAATTGGTGCTTGCAGTGTATCGAATGCAGCAGAACCGTTTGTAACCGTGTAATACTTCGAAATATATCGTAATGCATCGTACCTGTTAGTCCTGTGTCATTTTTTCTAATATTATTGCGGGTAGAGTGATGTCAAATCCATTCAGATTTGATGTCACTAACGGTTATTCGTGTTAGATCGCGATAAAATGCGACTGTTCCCTAATAAATTCCGACGCAATGGGTCATTGAGGTGTAATTAAGTGTAATAAAGTCACAAACGTGATTAGTTTGTGTATACAAATATAATATACTGTAATATGCGGAATTGGTGCTTGCAGTGTATCGAATGCAGCAGAACCGTTTGTAACCGTGTAATACTTCGAAATATATCGTAATGCATCGTACCTGTTAGTCCTGTGTCATTTTTTCTAATATTATTGCGGGTAGAGTGATGTCAAATCCATTCAGATTTGATGTCACTAACGGTTATTCGTGTTAGATCGCGATAAAATGCGACTGTTCCCTAATAAATTCCGACGCAATGGGTCATTGAGGTGTAATTAAGTGTAATAAAGTCACAAACGTGATTAGTTTGTGTATACAAATATAATATACTGTAATATGCGGAATTGGTGCTTGCAGTGTATCGAATGCAGCAGAACCGTTTGTAACCGTGTAATACTTCGAAATATATCGTAATGCATCGTACCTGTTAGTCCTGTGTCATTTTTTCTAATATTATTGCGGGTAGAGTGATGTCAAATCCATTCAGATTTGATGTCACTAACGGTTATTCGTGTTAGATCGCGATAAAATGCGACTGTTCCCTAATAAATTCCGACGCAATGGGTCATTGAGGTGTAATTAAGTGTAATAAAGTCACAAACGTGATTAGTTTGTGTATACAAATATAATATACTGTAATATGCGGAATTGGTGCTTGCAGTGTATCGAATGCAGCAGAACCGTTTGTAACCGTGTAATACTTCGAAATATATCGTAATGCATCGTACCTGTTAGTCCTGTGTCATTTTTTCTAATATTATTGCGGGTAGAGTGATGTCAAATCCATTCAGATTTGATGTCACTAACGGTTATTCGTGTTAGATCGCGATAAAATGCGACTGTTCCCTAATAAATTCCGACGCAATGGGTCATTGAGGTGTAATTAAGTGTAATAAAGTCACAAACGTGATTAGTTTGTGTATACAAATATAATATACTGTAATATGCGGAATTGGTGCTTGCAGTGTATCGAATGCAGCAGAACCGTTTGTAACCGTGTAATACTTCGAAATATATCGTAATGCATCGTACCTGTTAGTCCTGTGTCATTTTTTCTAATATTATTGCGGGTAGAGTGATGTCAAATCCATTCAGATTTGATGTCACTAACGGTTATTCGTGTTAGATCGCGATAAAATGCGACTGTTCCCTAATAAATTCCGACGCAATGGGTCATTGAGGTGTAATTAAGTGTAATAAAGTCACAAACGTGATTAGTTTGTGTATACAAATATAATATACTGTAATATGCGGAATTGGTGCTTGCAGTGTATCGAATGCAGCAGAACCGTTTGTAACCGTGTAATACTTCGAAATATATCGTAATGCATCGTACCTGTTAGTCCTGTGTCATTTTTTCTAATATTATTGCGGGTAGAGTGATGTCAAATCCATTCAGATTTGATGTCACTAACGGTTATTCGTGTTAGATCGCGATAAAATGCGACTGTTCCCTAATAAATTCCGACGCAATGGGTCATTGAGGTGTAATTAAGTGTAATAAAGTCACAAACGTGATTAGTTTGTGTATACAAATATAATATACTGTAATATGCGGAATTGGTGCTTGCAGTGTATCGAATGCAGCAGAACCGTTTGTAACCGTGTAATACTTCGAAATATATCGTAATGCATCGTACCTGTTAGTCCTGTGTCATTTTTTCTAATATTATTGCGGGTAGAGTGATGTCAAATCCATTCAGATTTGATGTCACTAACGGTTATTCGTGTTAGATCGCGATAAAATGCGACTGTTCCCTAATAAATTCCGACGCAATGGGTCATTGAGGTGTAATTAAGTGTAATAAAGTCACAAACGTGATTAGTTTGTGTATACAAATATAATATACTGTAATATGCGGAATTGGTGCTTGCAGTGTATCGAATGCAGCAGAACCGTTTGTAACCGTGTAATACTTCGAAATATATCGTAATGCATCGTACCTGTTAGTCCTGTGTCATTTTTTCTAATATTATTGCGGGTAGAGTGATGTCAAATCCATTCAGATTTGATGTCACTAACGGTTATTCGTGTTAGATCGCGATAAAATGCGACTGTTCCCTAATAAATTCCGACGCAATGGGTCATTGAGGTGTAATTAAGTGTAATAAAGTCACAAACGTGATTAGTTTGTGTATACAAATATAATATACTGTAATATGCGGAATTGGTGCTTGCAGTGTATCGAATGCAGCAGAACCGTTTGTAACCGTGTAATACTTCGAAATATATCGTAATGCATCGTACCTGTTAGTCCTGTGTCATTTTTTCTAATATTATTGCGGGTAGAGTGATGTCAAATCCATTCAGATTTGATGTCACTAACGGTTATTCGTGTTAGATCGCGATAAAATGCGACTGTTCCCTAATAAATTCCGACGCAATGGGTCATTGAGGTGTAATTAAGTGTAATAAAGTCACAAACGTGATTAGTTTGTGTATACAAATATAATATACTGTAATATGCGGAATTGGTGCTTGCAGTGTATCGAATGCAGCAGAACCGTTTGTAACCGTGTAATACTTCGAAATATATCGTAATGCATCGTACCTGTTAGTCCTGTGTCATTTTTTCTAATATTATTGCGGGTAGAGTGATGTCAAATCCATTCAGATTTGATGTCACTAACGGTTATTCGTGTTAGATCGCGATAAAATGCGACTGTTCCCTAATAAATTCCGACGCAATGGGTCATTGAGGTGTAATTAAGTGTAATAAAGTCACAAACGTGATTAGTTTGTGTATACAAATATAATATACTGTAATATGCGGAATTGGTGCTTGCAGTGTATCGAATGCAGCAGAACCGTTTGTAACCGTGTAATACTTCGAAATATATCGTAATGCATCGTACCTGTTAGTCCTGTGTCATTTTTTCTAATATTATTGCGGGTAGAGTGATGTCAAATCCATTCAGATTTGATGTCACTAACGGTTATTCGTGTTAGATCGCGATAAAATGCGACTGTTCCCTAATAAATTCCGACGCAATGGGTCATTGAGGTGTAATTAAGTGTAATAAAGTCACAAACGTGATTAGTTTGTGTATACAAATATAATATACTGTAATATGCGGAATTGGTGCTTGCAGTGTATCGAATGCAGCAGAACCGTTTGTAACCGTGTAATACTTCGAAATATATCGTAATGCATCGTACCTGTTAGTCCTGTGTCATTTTTTCTAATATTATTGCGGGTAGAGTGATGTCAAATCCATTCAGATTTGATGTCACTAACGGTTATTCGTGTTAGATCGCGATAAAATGCGACTGTTCCCTAATAAATTCCGACGCAATGGGTCATTGAGGTGTAATTAAGTGTAATAAAGTCACAAACGTGATTAGTTTGTGTATACAAATATAATATACTGTAATATGCGGAATTGGTGCTTGCAGTGTATCGAATGCAGCAGAACCGTTTGTAACCGTGTAATACTTCGAAATATATCGTAATGCATCGTACCTGTTAGTCCTGTGTCATTTTTTCTAATATTATTGCGGGTAGAGTGATGTCAAATCCATTCAGATTTGATGTCACTAACGGTTATTCGTGTTAGATCGCGATAAAATGCGACTGTTCCCTAATAAATTCCGACGCAATGGGTCATTGAGGTGTAATTAAGTGTAATAAAGTCACAAACGTGATTAGTTTGTGTATACAAATATAATATACTGTAATATGCGGAATTGGTGCTTGCAGTGTATCGAATGCAGCAGAACCGTTTGTAACCGTGTAATACTTCGAAATATATCGTAATGCATCGTACCTGTTAGTCCTGTGTCATTTTTTCTAATATTATTGCGGGTAGAGTGATGTCAAATCCATTCAGATTTGATGTCACTAACGGTTATTCGTGTTAGATCGCGATAAAATGCGACTGTTCCCTAATAAATTCCGACGCAATGGGTCATTGAGGTGTAATTAAGTGTAATAAAGTCACAAACGTGATTAGTTTGTGTATACAAATATAATATACTGTAATATGCGGAATTGGTGCTTGCAGTGTATCGAATGCAGCAGAACCGTTTGTAACCGTGTAATACTTCGAAATATATCGTAATGCATCGTACCTGTTAGTCCTGTGTCATTTTTTCTAATATTATTGCGGGTAGAGTGATGTCAAATCCATTCAGATTTGATGTCACTAACGGTTATTCGTGTTAGATCGCGATAAAATGCGACTGTTCCCTAATAAATTCCGACGCAATGGGTCATTGAGGTGTAATTAAGTGTAATAAAGTCACAAACGTGATTAGTTTGTGTATACAAATATAATATACTGTAATATGCGGAATTGGTGCTTGCAGTGTATCGAATGCAGCAGAACCGTTTGTAACCGTGTAATACTTCGAAATATATCGTAATGCATCGTACCTGTTAGTCCTGTGTCATTTTTTCTAATATTATTGCGGGTAGAGTGATGTCAAATCCATTCAGATTTGATGTCACTAACGGTTATTCGTGTTAGATCGCGATAAAATGCGACTGTTCCCTAATAAATTCCGACGCAATGGGTCATTGAGGTGTAATTAAGTGTAATAAAGTCACAAACGTGATTAGTTTGTGTATACAAATATAATATACTGTAATATGCGGAATTGGTGCTTGCAGTGTATCGAATGCAGCAGAACCGTTTGTAACCGTGTAATACTTCGAAATATATCGTAATGCATCGTACCTGTTAGTCCTGTGTCATTTTTTCTAATATTATTGCGGGTAGAGTGATGTCAAATCCATTCAGATTTGATGTCACTAACGGTTATTCGTGTTAGATCGCGATAAAATGCGACTGTTCCCTAATAAATTCCGACGCAATGGGTCATTGAGGTGTAATTAAGTGTAATAAAGTCACAAACGTGATTAGTTTGTGTATACAAATATAATATACTGTAATATGCGGAATTGGTGCTTGCAGTGTATCGAATGCAGCAGAACCGTTTGTAACCGTGTAATACTTCGAAATATATCGTAATGCATCGTACCTGTTAGTCCTGTGTCATTTTTTCTAATATTATTGCGGGTAGAGTGATGTCAAATCCATTCAGATTTGATGTCACTAACGGTTATTCGTGTTAGATCGCGATAAAATGCGACTGTTCCCTAATAAATTCCGACGCAATGGGTCATTGAGGTGTAATTAAGTGTAATAAAGTCACAAACGTGATTAGTTTGTGTATACAAATATAATATACTGTAATATGCGGAATTGGTGCTTGCAGTGTATCGAATGCAGCAGAACCGTTTGTAACCGTGTAATACTTCGAAATATATCGTAATGCATCGTACCTGTTAGTCCTGTGTCATTTTTTCTAATATTATTGCGGGTAGAGTGATGTCAAATCCATTCAGATTTGATGTCACTAACGGTTATTCGTGTTAGATCGCGATAAAATGCGACTGTTCCCTAATAAATTCCGACGCAATGGGTCATTGAGGTGTAATTAAGTGTAATAAAGTCACAAACGTGATTAGTTTGTGTATACAAATATAATATACTGTAATATGCGGAATTGGTGCTTGCAGTGTATCGAATGCAGCAGAACCGTTTGTAACCGTGTAATACTTCGAAATATATCGTAATGCATCGTACCTGTTAGTCCTGTGTCATTTTTTCTAATATTATTGCGGGTAGAGTGATGTCAAATCCATTCAGATTTGATGTCACTAACGGTTATTCGTGTTAGATCGCGATAAAATGCGACTGTTCCCTAATAAATTCCGACGCAATGGGTCATTGAGGTGTAATTAAGTGTAAT
>JAWNGG020000506.1:0-19058 GCA_036937485.2 Tetragonisca angustula | reverse complement strand
TCTAATATTATTGCGGGTAGAGTGATGTCAAGTCCATTCAGATTTGATGTCACTAACGGTTATTCGTGTTAGATCGCGATAAAATGCGACTGTTCCCTAATAAATTCCGACGCAATGGGTCATTGTGGTGCAATTAAGTGTAATAAAGTCACAAACGTGATTAGTTTGTGTATACAAATATAATATACTGTAATATGCGGAATTGGTGCTTGCAGTGTATCGAATGCAGCAGAACCGTTTGTAACCGTGTAATACGGGGAAATATATCGTAATGCATCGTACCTGTTAGTCCTGTGTCATTTTTTCTGATATTATTGCGGGAAGAGTGATGTCAAAGCCATTCAGATTTGATGTCACTGACGGTTTTTCGCGTTAGATCGCGACAGAATACGACGGCTCCCTAATAGATTCCGACTCTATGGGTCATGAAGGTGTAATTAAGTGCAATATAGTCACAAACGTGGTTAGAATGTGTCTACGAAGTTAATATACCGTAATATGTGGAATTCGTACCTGCTGTGTTTCGAATGCAGCAGAACCGTTTGTAACCGTGTAATACTTCGATATATATCGTAATGCATCGTACCTGTTAGTCCTGTGTCATTTTTTCTAATATTATTGCGGTTAGAGTGATGTCAAATCCATTCAGATTTGATGTCACTAACGGTTATTCGTGTTAGATCGCGATAAAATGCGACTGTTCCCTAATAAATTCCGACGCAATGGGTCACTGAGGTGTAATTAAGTGTTATAAAGTCACAAACGTGATTAGTTTGTGTATACAAATATAATATACTGTAATATGCGGAATTGGTGCTTGCAATGTATCGAAAGCAGCAGAACCGTTTGTAACCGTGTAATACGTCGAAATATATCGTAATGCATCGTACCTGTTAGTCCTGTGTCATTTTTTCTAGTATTACTGCGGGTAGAGTGATGTCAAATCCATTCAGATTTGATGTCACTAACGTTTATTCGTGTTAGATCGCGATAAAATGCGACTGTTCCTTAATAAATTCCGACGCAATGGGTCATTGAGTTGTAATTAAGTGTAATAATGTAACAAACGTGATTAGTTTGTGTATACAAATATAATATACTGTAATATGCGGAATTGGTGCTTGCAGTGTGTCGAATGCAGCAGAACCGTTTGTAACCGTGTAATACGTGGAAATATATCGTAATGCATCGTACCTGTTAGTCCTGTGTCATTTTCTCTAATATTATTGCGGGTAGAGTGAAGTCAAATCCATTCAGATTTGATGTCACTAACGGTTATTCTTGTTAAATCGCGATAAAATGCGACTGTTCCCTAATAAATTCCGACGCAATGGGTCATTGAGGTGTAATTAAGTGTAATAAAGTCACAAACGTGATTAGTTTGTGTATACAAATATAATATACTGTAATATGCGCAATTGGTGCTTGCAGTGTATCGAATGCAGCAGAACCGTTTGTAAACGTGTAATAATTCGAAATATATCGTAATGCATCGTACCTGTTAGACCTGTGTCATTTTTTCTAATATTATTGCGGGTAGAGTGATGTCAAGTCCATTCAGATTTGATGTCACAAACGGTTATTCGTGTTAGATCGCGATAAAATGCGACTGTTCCCTAATAAATTCCGACGCAATGGGTCATTGTGGTGTAATTAAGTGTAATAAATTCACAAACGTGATTAGTTTGTGTATACAAATATAATATACTGTAATATGCGGAATTGGTTCTTGCAGTGTATCGAATGCAGCAGAACCGTTTGTAACCGTGTAATACGTGGAAATATATCGTAATGCATCGTACCTGTTAGTCCTGTGTCATTTTTTCTGATATTATTGCGGGAAGAGTGATGTCAAAACCATTCAGATTTGATGTCACTGACGGTTTTTCGCGTTAGATCGCAATAGAATACGACGGCTCCCTAATAGATTCCGACTCTATGGTTCATGAAGGTGTAATTAAGTGCAATATAGTCACCAACGTGGTTAGAATGTGTCTACGAAGGTAATATAACGTAATATGTGGAATTCGTACCTGCTGTGTTTCGAATGCAGCAGAACCGTTTGTAACCGTGTAATACTTCGAAATATATCGTAATGCATCGTACCTGTTAGTCCTGTGTCATTCTTTCTAATATTATTGCGGGTAGAGTGATGTCAAATCCATTCAGATTTGATGTCACTAACGGTTATTCGTGTTAGATCGCGATAAAATGCGACTGTTCCCTAATAAATTCCGACGCAATGGGTCATTGAGGTGTAATTAAGTGAAATAAAGTCACAAACGTGATTAGTTTGTGTATACAAATATAATATACTGTAATATGCGGAATTGGTGCTTGCAGTGTATCGAATGCAGCAGAACCGTTTGTAACCGTGTAATACGTGGAAATATATCGTAATGCATCGTACCTGTTAGTCCTGTGTCATTTTTTCTAATATTATTGCGTGTAGAGTGATGTCAAATCCATTCAGATTTGATGTCACTAACGGTTATTCGTGTTAGATCGCGATAGAATGCGACTGTTCCCTAATAAATTCCGACGCAATGGGTCATTGAGGTGTAATTAAGTGTAATAAAGTCACAAACGTGATTAGTTTGTGTATACAAATATAATATACTGTAATATGCGGAACTGGTGCTTGCAGTGTATCGAATGCAGCAGAACCATTTGTAACCGTGTAATACTTCGAAATATATCGTAATGCATCGTACCTGTTAGTCCTGTGTCATTTTTTCTAATATTATTGCGGGTAGAGTGATGTCAAATCCATTCAGATTTGATGTCACTAACGGTTATTCGTGTTAGATCGCGATAAAATGCGACTGTTCCCTAATAAATTCCGACGCAATGGGTCATTGAGGTGTAATTAAGTGTAATAAAGTCACAAACGTGATTAGTTTGTGTATACAAATATAATATACTGTAATATGCGGAATTGGTTCTTGCAGTGTATCGAATGCAGCAGAACCTTTTGTAACCGTGTAATACGTGGAAATATATCGTAATGCATCGTACCTGTTAGTCCTGTGTCATTTTTTCTAATATTATTGCGGGAAGAGTGATGTCAAAACCATTCAGATTTGATGTCACTGACGGTTTTTCGCGTTAGATCGCGATAGAATACGACGGCTCCCTAACAGATTCCGACTCTATGGGTCATGAAGGTGTAATTAAGTGCAATATAGTCACCAACGTGGTTAGAATGTGTCTACGAATGTAATATACCGTAATATGTGGAATTCGTACCTGCTGTGTTTCGAATGCAGCAGAACCGTTTGTAACCGAGTAATACTTCGAAATATATCGTAATGCATCGTACCTGTTAGTCCTGTGTCATTTTTTCTAATATTATTGCGGGTAGAGTGATGTCAAATCCATTCAGATTTGATGTCACTAACGGTTATTCGTGTTATATCGCGATAAAATGCGACTGTTCCCTTATAAATTCCGACGCAATGGGTCATTGAGGTGTAATTAAGTGTAATATAGTCACAAACGTGATTAGTTTGTGTATACAAATATAATATACTGTAATATGCGGAATTGGTGCTTGCAGTGTATCGAATGCAGCAGAACCGTTTGTAACCGTGTAATACTTCGAAATATATCGTAATGCATCGTACCTGTTAGTCCTGTGTCATTTTTTCTAATATTATTGCGGGAAGAATGATGTCAAAACCATTCAGTTTTGATGTCACTGACGGTTTTTCGCGTTAGATCGCGATAGAATACGACGGCTCCCTAATAGATTCCGACTCTATGGGTCATGAAGGTGTAATTAAGTGCAATATATTCACCAAAGTGGTTAGAATGTGTCTACGAAGGTAATATACCGTAATATGTGGAATTCGTACCTGCTGTGTTTCGAATGCAGCAGAACCGTTTGTAACCGAGTAATACTTCGAAATATATCGTAATGCATCGTACCTGTTAGTCCTGTGTCATTTTTTCTAATATTATTGCGGGAAGAGTGATGTCAAATCCATTCAGATTTGATGTCACTAACGGTATTTCGCGTTAGATCGCGATAGAATACGACGGCTCCCTAATAGATTCCGACTGTATGGGTCAGGCTGGTGTAATTAAGTGTAATATAGTCACCAACAAGGTTAGAATGTGTCTAAGAAGGTAATATACCGTAATATGAGGAATTCGTACTTGCTGTGTTTCGAATGCAGCAGAACCGTTTGTAACATTGTAATACTTCGAAATATATCGTAATGCATCGTACCTGTTAGTACTGTGTCATTTTTTCTAATACCATTGCGGGAAGAGTGATGTCAAATCCATTCAGATTTGTTGTCACTAACGGTTATTCGTGTTAGATAGCGATAAAATACGACTGTTCCATAATAAATTCCCACGCAATGAGTCATTGAGGTGTAATTAAGTGTAATAAAGTCACAAACGTGATTAGTATGTGTCTACAAATATAATATACTGTAATATGCGGAATTCGATCTTGCAGAGTTTCGAATGCAGCAGAACCGTTTGTAACCGTGTAATACTTCGAAATATGTCGTAATGCATCGTACCTGTTAGTCCTGTGTCATTTTTTCTAATACTATTGCGGGAAGAGTGATGTCAAATCCATTCAGATTTGATGTCACTAACGGTTTCACGCGTTAGAACACGGTAAAATACGTCGGCTCCCTAATAAATTACGTCTCTATTGGTCATGCAGGTGAAATTATCTGTAATAGAGTCACAAATGTGGTTAGTATGTGTTTACAAAGGTAAAATACCCTTATTATTTGGAATTCGTACTTGCTGTGTATCGAATTCAGCAGAACCGTTTGTAACCGTGTTACACGGCGAAATATACGGTAATGCATCGTACCTGTGAGTCCTGTGTAATATTTCCTGATATTATTGCGGGAAGTGTGATGTCAAAACCATTCAGATTTGATGTCACTAACGGTTATTCGTGTTAGATCGCGATAAAATGCGACTGTTCCCTAATAAATTCCGACTCAATGGGTCATTGAGGTGTAATGAAGTGTAATATAGACACAAACGTGATTAGTATGTGTCTACAAATATAATATACTGTAATATGCGGAATTCGTACTTGCAGTGTATCGAATGCAGCAGAACCGTTCGTAACCTTGTAATACGTGGAAATATATCGTAATGCATCGTACCTGTTAGTCCTGTGTCATTTTTTCTATTATTATTGCGGGAAACGTGATGTCAAGTCCATTCAGATTTTAGGCCACTAACGGTTACACGAGTTAGATCGCGATAAAAATACGACGACCCCCTAATAGATTCCGATCTATAGGTCATGCATGTGTAATTAAGTGTAATATAGTCACAAACGTGGTTAGTATGTGTCTACAAACGTAATATACCGTAATATGTGGAATTCGTACTTGCTGTGTATCGAATGCAGCAGAACCGTTTGTAACCGTGTAATACGTGGAAATATATCGTAATGCATCGTACCTGTTAGTCCTGTGTCATTTTTTCTAATATTATTGCGGGTAGAGTAATGTCAAATCCATTCAGATTTGACGTCACTAACGGTTATTCGTGTTAGATCGCGATAAAATGCGACTGTTCCCTTATAAATTCCGACGCAATGGGTCGTTGAGGTGTAATTAAGTGTAATATAGTCACAAACGTGATTAGTTTGTGTATACAAATATAATATACTGTAATATGCGGAATTGGTGCTTGCAGTGTATCGAATGCAGCAGAACCGTTTGTAACCGTGTAATACGTGGAAATATATCGTAATGCATCGTACCTGTTAGTCCTGTGTCATTTTTTCTAATATTATTGCGGGAAGAGTGATGTCAAATCCATTCAGATTTGATGTCACTGACGGTTTTTCGCGTTAGATCGCGATAGAATACGACGGCTCCCTAATAAATTCCGACTCTATGGGTCATGAAGGTGTAATTAAGTGCAATATAGTCACCAACGTGGTTAGAATGTGTCTACGAAGGTAATATACCGTAATATGTGGAATTCGTACCTGCTGTGTTTCGAATGCAGCAGAACCGTTTGTAACCGTGTAATACTTCGAAATATATCGTAATGCATCGTACCTGTTAGTCCTGTGTCATTTTTTCTAATATTATTGCGGGAAGAGTGATGTCAAATCCATTCAGATTTGATGTCACTGACGGTTTTTCGCGTTAGATCGCGATAGAATACGACGGCTCCCTAACAGATTCCGACTCTATGGGTCATGCAGGTGTAATTAAGTGTAATATAGTCACCAACGTGGTTAGAATGTGTCTACGAAGGTAATATACCGTAATATGTGGAATTCGTACTTGCTGTGTTTCGAATGCAGCAGAACCGTTTGTAACCGTGTAATAGGTGGAAATATATCGTAATGCATCGTACCTGTTAGTCCTGTGTCATTTTTTCTAATATTATTGCGGGAAATGTGATGTCAAATCCATTCAGATTTGATGTCACTAACGGTTTTTCGCGTTAGATCGCGATAGAATACGACGGCTCCCTAATAGATTCCGACTCTATGGGTCATGCAGGTGTAATTAAGTGTAATATAGTCACCAACGTGGTTAGAATGTGTCTACAAATATAATATACCGTAATATGCGGAATTCGTACTTGCAGTGTTTCGAATGCAGCAGAACCGTTTGTAACCGTGTAATACTTCGAAATATATCGTAATGCATCGTACCTGTTAGTCCTGTGTCATTTTTTCTAATATTATTGCGGGAAGAGTGATGTCAAATCCATTCAGATTTGATGTCACTAACGGTTATTCGTGTTAGATCGCGATAAAATACGACTGTTCCCTAATAAATTCCGACGCAATGGGTCATTGAGGTGTAATTAAGTGTAATAAAGTCACAAACGTGATTAGTATGTGTCTACAAATATAATATACTGTAATATGCGGAATTCGATCTTGCAGTGTATCGAATGCAGCAGAACCGTTTGTAACCGTGTAATACTTCGAAATATATCGTAATGCATCGTACCTGTTAGTCCTGTGTCATTTTTTCTAATATTATTGCGGGAAGAGTGATGTCAAATCCATTCAGATTTGATGTCACTAACGGTTATACGCGTTAGATCGCGATAAAATACGACGGCTCCCTAATAAATTCCGACTCTATGGGTCATGCAGGTGTAATTAAGTGTAATAAAGTCACAAACGTGGTTAGTATGTGTCTACAAAGGTAATATACCGTAATATGTGGAATTCGTACTTGCTGTGTATCGAATGCAGCAGAACCGTTTGTAACCGTGTAATACTTCGAAATATATCGTAATGCATCGTACCTGTTAGTCCTGTGTCATATTTTCTAATATTATTGCGGGAAGTGTGATGTCAAATCCATTCAGATTTGATGTCACTAACGGTTATTCGTGTTAGATCGCGATAAAATGCGACTGTTCCCTAATAAATTCCGACTCAATGGGTCATTGAGGTGTAATTAAGTGTAATAAAGTCACAAACGTGATTAGTATGTGTCTACAAATATAATATACTGTAATATGCGGAATTCGTACTTGCAGTGTATCGAATGCAGCAGAACCGTTTGTAACCGTGTAATACTTCGAAATATATCGTAATGCATCGTACCTGTTAGTCCTGTGTCATTTTTTCTAATATTATTGCGGGTAGAGTGATGTCAAATCCATTCAGATTTGATGTCACTAACGGTTATTCGTGTTAGATCGCGATAAAATGCGACTGTTCCCTAATAAATTCCGATGCAATGGGTCATTGAGGTGTAATTAAGTGTAATATAGTCACAAACGTGGTTAGTATGTGTCTACAAATATAATATGCGGAATTCGTACTTGCAGTGTATCGAATGCAGCAGAACCGTTTGTAACCGTGTAATACTTCGAAATATATCGTAATGCATCGTACCTGTTAGTCCTGTGTCATTTTTTCTAATATTATTGCGGGAAGAGTGATGTCAAATCCATTCAGATTTGATGTCACTAACGGTTATTCGTGTTAGATCGCGATAAAATGCGACTGTTCCCTAATAAATTCCGACGCAATGGGTCATTGAGGTGTAATTAAGTGTAATAAAGTCACAAACGTGATTAGTATGTGTCTACAAATATAATATACTGTAATATGCGGAATTGGTGCTTGCAGTGTATCGAATGCAGCAGAACCGTTTGTAACCGTGTAATACTTCGAAATATATCGTAATGCATCGTACCTGTTAGTCCTGTGTCATTTTTTCTAATATTATTGCGGGTAGAGTGATGTCAAATCCATTCAGATTTGATGTCACTAACGGTTTTTCGTGTTAGATCGCGATAAAATACGACTGTTCCCTAATAAATTCCGACGCAATGGGTCATTGAGGTGTAATTAAGTGTAATAACGTCACAAACGTGATTAGTTTGTGTATACAAATATAATATACCGTAATATGCGGAATTCGTGCTTGCAGTGTATCGAATGCAGCAGAACCGTTTGTAACCGTGTAATACTTCGAAATATATCGTAATGCATCGTACCTGTTAGTCCTGTGTCATTTTTTCTAATATTATTGCGGGTAGAGTGATGTCAAATCCATTCAGATTTGATGTCACTAACGGTTATTCGTGTTAGATCGCGATAAAATGCGACTGTTCCCTAATAAATTCCGACGCAATGGGTCATTGAGGTGTAATTAAGTGTAATAAAGTCACAAACGTGATTAGTTTGTGTATACAAATATAATATACTGTAATATGCGGAATTGGTGCTTGCAGTGTATCGAATGCAGCAGAACCGTTTGTAACCGTGTAATACTTCGAAATATATCGTAATGCATCGTACCTGTTAGTCCTGTGTCATTTTTTCTAATATTATTGCGGGTAGAGTGATGTCAAATCCATTCAGATTTGATGTCACTAACGGTTATTCGTGTTAGATCGCGATAAAATGCGACTGTTCCCTAATAAATTCCGACGCAATGGGTCATTGAGGTGTAATTAAGTGTAATAAAGTCACAAACGTGATTAGTTTGTGTATACAAATATAATATACTGTAATATGCGGAATTGGTGCTTGCAGTGTATCGAATGCAGCAGAACCGTTTGTAACCGTGTAATACTTCGAAATATATCGTAATGCATCGTACCTGTTAGTCCTGTGTCATTTTTTCTAATATTATTGCTGGTAGAGTGATGTCAAATCCATTCAGATTTGATGTCACTAACGGTTATTCGTGTTAGATCGCGATAAAATGCGACTGTTCCCTAATAAATTCCGACGCAATGGGTCATTGAGGTGTAATTAAGTGTAATAAAGTCACAAACGTGATTAGTTTGTGTATACAAATATAATATACTGTAATATGCGGAATTGGTGCTTGCAGTGTATCGAATGCAGCAGAACCGTTTGTAACCGTGTAATACTTCGAAATATATCGTAATGCATCGTACCTGTTAGTCCTGTGTCATTTTTTCTAATATTATTGCGGGAAGAGTGATGTCAAATCCATTCAGATTTGATGTCACTAACGGTTATTCGTGTTAGATCGCGATAAAATGCGACTGTTCCCTAATAAATTCCGACGCAATGGGTCATTGAGGTGTAATTAAGTGTAATAAAGTCACAAACGTGATTAGTATGTGTCTACAAATATAATATACTGTAATATGCGGAATTGGTGCTTGCAGTGTATCGAATGCAGCAGAACCGTTTGTAACCGTGTAATACTTCGAAATATATCGTAATGCATCGTACCTGTTAGTCCTGTGTCATTTTTTCTAATATTATTGCGGGTAGAGTGATGTCAAATCCATTCAGATTTGATGTCACTAACGGTTATTCGTGTTAGATCGCGATAAAATGCGACTGTTCCCTAATAAATTCCGACGCAATGGGTCATTGAGGTGTAATTAAGTGTAATAAAGTCACAAACGTGATTAGTTTGTGTATACAAATATAATATACTGTTATATGCGGAATTGGTGCTTGCAGTGTATCGAATGCAGCAGAACCGTTTGTAACCGTGTAATACTTCGAAATATATCGTAATGCATCGTACCTGTTAGTCCTGTGTCATTTTTTCTAATATTATTGCGGGTAGAGTGATGTCAAATCCATTCAGATTTGATGTCACTAACGGTTATTCGTGTTAGATCGCGATAAAATGCGACTGTTCCCTAATAAATTCCGACGCAATGGGTCATTGAGGTGTAATTAAGTGTAATAAAGTCACAAACGTGATTAGTTTGTGTATACAAATATAATATACTGTAATATGCGGAATTGGTGCTTGCAGTGTATCGAATGCAGCAGAACCGTTTGTAACCGTGTAATACTTCGA
This sequence comes from Tetragonisca angustula, assembly GCA_036937485.2. NCBI lineage: Eukaryota > Metazoa > Arthropoda > Insecta > Hymenoptera > Apidae > Tetragonisca > Tetragonisca angustula. Next base: position 8,775 of record JAWNGG020000506.1, on the reverse strand, counting down.
AATATATCGTAATGCATCGTACCTGTTAGTCCTGTGTCATTTTTTCTAATATTATTGCGGGTAGAGTGATGTCAAATCCATTCAGATTTGATGTCACTAACGGTTATTCGTGTTAGATCGCGATAAAATGCGACTGTTCCCTAATAAATTCCGACGCAATGGGTCATTGAGGTGTAATTAAGTGTAATAAAGTCACAAACGTGATTAGTTTGTGTATACAAATATAATATACTGTAATATGCGGAATTGGTGCTTGCAGTGTATCGAATGCAGCAGAACCGTTTGTAACCGTGTAATACTTCGAAATATATCGTAATGCATCGTACCTGTTAGTCCTGTGTCATTTTTTCTAATATTATTGCGGGTAGAGTGATGTCAAATCCATTCAGATTTGATGTCACTAACGGTTATTCGTGTTAGATCGCGATAAAATGCGACTGTTCCCTAATAAATTCCGACGCAATGGGTCATTGAGGTGTAATTAAGTGTAATAAAGTCACAAACGTGATTAGTTTGTGTATACAAATATAATATACTGTAATATGCGGAATTGGTGCTTGCAGTGTATCGAATGCAGCAGAACCGTTTGTAACCGTGTAATACTTCGAAATATATCGTAATGCATCGTACCTGTTAGTCCTGTGTCATTTTTTCTAATATTATTGCGGGTAGAGTGATGTCAAATCCATTCAGATTTGATGTCACTAACGGTTTTTCGTGTTAGATCGCGATAAAATGCGACTGTTCCCTAATAAATTCCGACGCAATGGGTCATTAAGGTGTAATTAAGTGTAATAAAGTCACAAACGTGATTAGTTTGTGTATACGAATATAATATACTGTAATATGCGGAATTGGTGCTTGCAGTGTATCGAATGCAGCAGAACCGTTTGTAACCGTGTAATACTTCGAAATATATCGTAATGCATCGTACCTGTTAGTCCTGTGTCATTGTTTCTAATATTATTGCGGGTTGAGTGATGTCAAATCCATTCAGATTTGATGTCACTAACGGTTATTCGTGTTAGATCGCGATAAAATGCGACTGTTCCCTAATAAATTCCGACGCAATGGGTCATTGAGGTGTAATTAAGTGTAATAAAGTCACAAACGTGATTAGTTTGTGTATACAAATATAATATACTGTAATATGCGGAATTGGTGCTTGCAGTGTATCGAATGCAGCAGAACCGTTTGTAACCGTGTAATACTTCGAAATATATCGTAATGCATCGTACCTGTTAGTCCTGTGTCATTTTTTCTAATATTATTGCGGGTAGAGTGATGTCAAATCCATTCAGATTTGATGTCACTAACGGTTATTCGTGTTAGATCGCGATAAAATGCGACTGTTCCCTAATAAATTCCGACGCAATGGGTCATTGAGGTGTAATTAAGTGTAATAAAGTCACAAACGTGATTAGTTTGTGTATACAAATATAATATACCGTAATATGCGGAATTGGTGCTTGCAGTGTATCGAATGCAGCAGAACCGTTTGTAACCGTGTAATACTTCGAAATATATCGTAATGCATCGTACCTGTTAGTCCTGTGTCATTTTTTCTAATATTATTGCGGGTAGAGTGATGTCAAATCCATTCAGATTTGATGTCACTAACGGTTATTCGTGTTAGATCGCGATAAAATGCGACTGTTCCCTAATAAATTCCGACGCAATGGGTCATTGAGGTGTAATTAAGTGTAATAAAGTCACAAACGTGATTAGTTTGTGTATACAAATATAATATACTGTAATATGCGGAATTGGTGCTTGCAGTGTATCGAATGCAGCAGAACCGTTTGTAACCGTGTAATACTTCGAAATATATCGTAATGCATCGTACCTGTTAGTCCTGTGTCATTTTTTCTAATATTATTGCGGGTAGAGTGATGTCAAATCCATTCAGATTTGATGTCACTAACGGTTATTCGTGTTAGATCGCGATAAAATGCGACTGTTCCCTAATAAATTCCGACGCAATGGGTCATTGAGGTGTAATTAAGTGTAATAAAGTCACAAACGTGATTAGTTTGTGTATACAAATATAATATACTGTAATATGCGGAATTGGTGCTTGCAGTGTATCGAATGCAGCAGAACCGTTTGTAACCGTGTAATACTTCGAAATATATCGTAATGCATCGTACCTGTTAGTCCTGTGTCATTTTTTCTAATATTATTGCGGGTAGAGTGATGTCAAATCCATTCAGATTTGATGTCACTAACGGTTATTCGTGTTAGATCGCGATAAAATGCGACTGTTCCCTAATAAATTCCGACGCAATGGGTCATTGAGGTGTAATTAAGTGTAATAAAGTCACAAACGTGATTAGTTTGTGTATACAAATATAATATACTGTAATATGCGGAATTGGTGCTTGCAGTGTATCGAATGCAGCAGAACCGTTTGTAACCGTGTAATACTTCGAAATATATCGTAATGCATCGTACCTGTTAGTCCTGTGTCATTTTTTCTAATATTATTGCGGGTAGAGTGATGTCAAATCCATTCAGATTTGATGTCACTAACGGTTATTCGTGTTAGATCGCGATAAAATGCGACTGTTCCCTAATAAATTCCGACGCAATGGGTCATTGAGGTGTAATTAAGTGTAATAAAGTCACAAACGTGATTAGTTTGTGTATACAAATATAATATACTGTAATATGCGGAATTGGTGCTTGCAGTGTATCGAATGCAGCAGAACCGTTTGTAACCGTGTAATACTTCGAAATATATCGTAATGCATCGTACCTGTTAGTCCTGTGTCATTTTTTCTAATATTATTGCGGGTAGAGTGATGTCAAATCCATTCAGATTTGATGTCACTAACGGTTATTCGTGTTAGATCGCGATAAAATGCGACTGTTCCCTAATAAATTCCGACGCAATGGGTCATTGAGGTGTAATTAAGTGTAATAAAGTCACAAACGTGATTAGTTTGTGTATACAAATATAATATACTGTAATATGCGGAATTGGTGCTTGCAGTGTATCGAATGCAGCAGAACCGTTTGTAACCGTGTAATACTTCGAAATATATCGTAATGCATCGTACCTGTTAGTCCTGTGTCATTTTTTCTAATATTATTGCGGGTAGAGTGATGTCAAATCCATTCAGATTTGATGTCACTAACGGTTATTCGTGTTAGATCGCGATAAAATGCGACTGTTCCCTAATAAATTCCGACGCAATGGGTCATTGAGGTGTAATTAAGTGTAATAAAGACACAAACGTGATTAGTTTGTGTATACAAATATAATATACTGTAATATGCGGAATTGGTGCTTGCAGTGTATCGAATGCAGCAGAACCGTTTGTAACCGTGTAATACTTCGAAATATATCGTAATGCATCGTACCTGTTAGTCCTGTGTCATTTTTTCTAATATTATTGCGGGTAGAGTGATGTCAAATCCATTCAGATTTGATGTCACTAACGGTTATTCGTGTTAGATCGCGATAAAATGCGACTGTTCCCTAATAAATTCCGACGCAATGGGTCATTGAGGTGTAATTAAGTGTAATAAAGTCACAAACGTGATTAGTTTGTGTATACAAATATAATATACTGTAATATGCGGAATTGGTGCTTGCAGTGTATCGAATGCAGCAGAACCGTTTGTAACCGTGTAATACTTCGAAATATATCGTAATGCATCGTACCTGTTAGTCCTGTGTCATTTTTTCTAATATTATTGCGGGTAGAGTGATGTCAAATCCATTCAGATTTGATGTCACTAACGGTTATTCGTGTTAGATCGCGATAAAATGCGACTGTTCCCTAATAAATTCCGACGCAATGGGTCATTGAGGTGTAATTAAGTGTAATAAAGTCACAAACGTGATTAGTTTGTGTATACAAATATAATATAATGTAATATGCGGAATTGGTGCTTGCAGTGTATCGAATGCAGCAGAACCGTTTGTAACCGTGTAATACTTCGAAATATATCGTAATGCATCGTACCTGTTAGTCCTGTGTCATTTTTTCTAATATTATTGCCGGTAGAGTGATGTCAAATCCATTCAGATTTGATGTCACTAACGGTTATTCGTGTTAGATCGCGATAAAATGCGACTGTTCCCTAATAAATTCCGACGCAGTGGGTCATTGAGGTGTAATTAAGTGTAATAAAGTCACAAACGCGATTAGTTTGTGTATACAAATATAATATACTGTAATATGCGGAATTGGTGCTTGCAGTGTATCGAATGCAGCAGAACCGTTTGTAACCGTGTAATACTTCGAAATATATCGTAATGCATCGTACCTGTTAGTCCTGTGTCATTTTTTCTAATATTATTGCGGGTAGAGTGATGTCAAATCCATTCAGATTTGATGTCACTAACGGTTATTCGTGTTAGATCGCGATAAAATGCGACTGTTCCCTAATAAATTCCGACGCAATGGGTCATTGAGGTGTAATTAAGTGTAATAAAGTCACAAACGTGATTAGTTTGTGTATACAAATATAATATACTGTAATATGCGGAATTGGTGCTTGCAGTGTATCGAATGCAGCAGAACCGTTTGTAACCGTGTAATACTTCGAAATATATCGTAATGCATCGTACCTGTTAGTCCTGTGTCATTTTTTCTAATATTATTGCGGGTAGAGTGATGTCAAATCCATTCAGATTTGATGTCACTAACGGTTATTCGTGTTAGATCGCGATAAAATGCGACTGTTCCCTAATAAATTCCGACGCAATGGGTCATTGAGGTGTAATTAAGTGTAATAAAGTCACAAACGTGATTAGTTTGTGTATACAAATATAATATACTGTAATATGCGGAATTGGTGCTTGCAGTGTATCGAATGCAGCAGAACCGTTTGTAACCGTGTAATACTTCGAAATATATCGTAATGCATCGTACCTGTTAGTCCTGTGTCATTTTTTCTAATATTATTGCGGGTAGAGTGATGTCAAATCCATTCAGATTTGATGTCACTAACGGTTATTCGTGTTAGATCGCGATAAAATGCGACTGTTCCCTAATAAATTCCGACGCAATGGGTCATTGAGGTGTAATTAAGTGTAATAAAGTCACAAACGTGATTAGTTTGTGTATACAAATATAATATACTGTAATATGCGGAATTGGTGCTTGCAGTGTATCGAATGCAGCAGAACCGTTTGTAACCGTGTAATACTTCGAAATATATCGTAATGCATCGTACCTGTTAGTCCTGTGTCATTTTTTCTAATATTATTGCGGGTAGAGTGATGTCAAATCCATTCAGATTTGATGTCACTGACGGTTATTCGTGTTAGATCGCGATAAAATGCGACTGTTCCCTAATAAATTCCGACGCAATGGGTCATTGAGGTGTAATTAAGTGTAATAAAGTCACAAACGTGATTAGTTTGTGTATACGAAAATAATATACTGTAATATGCGGAATTGGTGCTTGCAGTGTATCGAATGCAGCAGAACCGTTTGTAACCGTGTAATACTTCGAAATATATCGTAATGCATCGTACCTGTTAGTCCTGTGTCATTTTTTCTAATATTATTGCGGGTAGAGTGATGTCAAATCCATTCAGATTTGATGTCACTAACGGTTATTCGTGTTAGATCGCGATAAAATGCGACTGTTCCCTAATAAATTCCGACGCAATGGGTCATTGAGGTGTAATTAAGTGTAATAAAGTCACAAACGTGATTAGTTTGTGTATACAAATATAATATACCGTAATATGCGGAATTGGTGCTTGCAGTGTATCGAATGCAGCAGAACCGTTTGTAACCGTGTAATACTTCGAAATATATCGTAATGCATCGTACCTGTTAGTCCTGTGTCATTTTTTCTAATATTATTGCGGGTAGAGTGATGTCAAATCCATTCAGATTTGATGTCACTAACGGTTATTCGTGTTAGATCGCGATAAAATGCGACTGTTCCCTAATAAATTCCGACGCAATGGGTCATTGAGGTGTAATTAAGTGTAATAAAGTCACAAACGTGATTAGTTTGTGTATACAAATATAATATACTGTAATATGCGGAATTGGTGCTTGCAGTGTATCGAATGCAGCAGAACCGTTTGTAACCGTGTAATACTTCGAAATATATCGTAATGCATCGTACCTGTTAGTCCTGTGTCATTTTTTCTAATATTATTGCGGGTAGAGTGATGTCAAATCCATTCAGATTTGATGTCACTAACGGTTATTCGTGTTAGATCGCGATAAAATGCGATTGTTCCCTAATAAATTCCGACGCAATGGGTCATTGAGGTGTAATTAAGTGTAATAAAGTCACAAACGTGATTAGTTTGTGTATACAAATATAATATACTGTAAATATGCGGAATTGGTGCTTGCAGTGTATCGAATGCAGCAGAACCGTTTGTAACCGTGTAATACTTCGAAATATATCGTAATGCATCGTACCTGTTAGTCCTGTGTCACCTTTTCTAATATTATTGCGGGTAGAGTGATGTCAAATCCATTCAGATTTGATGTCACTAACGGTTATTCGTGTTAGATCGCGATAAAATGCGACTGTTCCCTAATAAATTCCGACGCAATGGGTCATTGAGATGTAATTAAGTGTAATAAAGTCACAAACGTGATTAGTTTGTGTATACAAATATAATATACTGTAATATGCGGAATTGGCGCTTGCAGTGTATCGAATGCAGCAGAACCGTTTGTAACCGTGTAATACTTCGAAATATATCGTAATGCATCGTACCTGTTAGTCCTGTGTCATTTTTTCTAATATTATAGCGGGTAGAGTGATGTCAAATCCATTCAGATTTGATGTCACTAACGGTTATTCGTGTTAGATCGCGATAAAATGCGACTGTTCCCTTATAAATTCCGACGCAATGGGTCATTGAGGTGCAATTAAGTGTAATAAAGTCACAAACGTGATTAGTTTGTGTATACAAATATAATATACTGTAATATGCGGAATTGGTGCTTGCAGTGTATCGAATGCAGCAGAACCGTTTGTAACCGTGTAATACTTCGAAATATATCGTAATGCATCGTACCTGTTAGTCCTGTGTCATTTTTTCTAATATTATTGCGGGAAGAGTGATGTCAAATCCATTCAGATTTGATGTCACTAACGGTTATTCGCGTTAGATCGCAATAAATTCCGACTGGTCCCTAATAAATTCCGACGCAATGGGTCATTGAGGTGTAATTAAGTGTAATAAAGTCACAAACGTGATTAGTATGTGTATACAAATATAATATACTGTAATATGCTGAATTGGTGCTTGCAGTGTATCGAATGCAGCAGAACCGTTTGTAACCGTGTAATACTTCGAAATATATCGTAATGCATCGTACCTGTTAGTCCTGTGTCATTTTTTCTAATATTATTGCGGGAAGAGTGATGTCAAATCCATTCAGATTTGATGTCACTAACGGTTATTCGCGTTAGATCGCAAAAAATTCCGACTGTTCCCTAATAAATTCCGACGCAATGGGTCATTGAAGTGTAATTAAATGTAATAAAGTCACAAACGTGATTAGTTTGTGTATACAATTATAATATACAGTAATATGCGGAATTGGTGCTTGCAGTGTATCGAATGCAGCATAACCGTTTGTAACCGTGTAATACTTCGAAATATATCGTAATGCATCGTACCTGTTAGTCCTGTGTCATTTTTTCTAATATTATTGCGGGAAGAGTGATGTCAAATCCATTCAGATTTGATGTCACTAACGGTTATTCGAGTTAGATCGCGATAAAATGCGACTGTTCCCTAATAAATTCCGACTCAATAGGTCATTGAGGTGTAATTAAGTGTAATATAGTCACCAACGTGATTAGTTTGTGTATACAAATGTAATATACCGTAATATGCGGAATTGGTGCTTGCAGTGTATCGAATGCAGCATAACCGTTTGTAACCGTGTAATACTTCGAAATATATCGTAATGCATCGTACCTGTTAGTCCTGTGTCATTTTTTCTAATATTATTGCGGGTTGAGTGATGTCAAATCCATTCAGATTTGATGTCACTAACAATTATTCGTGTTAGATCGCGATAAAATGCGACTGTTCCCTAATAAATTCCGACGCAATGGGTCATTGAGGTGTAATTAAGTGTAATAAAGTCACAAACGTGATTAGTTTGTGTATACAAATATAAAACACTGTAATATGCGGAATTGGTGCTTGCAGTGTATCGAATGCAGCAGAACCGTTTGTAACCGTGAAATACTTCGAAATATATCGTAATGCATCGTACCTGTTAGACCTGTGTCATTTTTTCTACTATTATTGCTGGTAGAATCATGTCAAGTCCATTCAGATTTGATGTCACTAACGGTTATTCGCGTTAGATCGCGATAAAATGCGTCTGTTCCCTAATAAATTCCGACGCAATGGGTCATTGAGGTGTAATTAAGTGTAATAAAGTCACAAATGTGATTAGTTTGTGTATACAAATATAATATACTGTAATACGCGGAATTGGTTCTTGCAGTGTATCGAATGCTGCAGAACCGTTTGTAACCGTGTAATACTTCGAAATATATCGTAATGCATTTTACCTGTTAGTCCTGTTTCATATTTTCTAATATTATTGCGGGTGGAGTGATGTCAAATCCATTCAGATTTGATGTCGCTAACGGTTATTCGTGTTAGATCGCGATAAAATGCGACTGTTCCATAATAAATTCCGACGCAATGGGTCATTGAGGTGTAATTAAGTGTAATAGAGTCACAAACGTTATTAGTATGTGTATACAAATATAATATACTGTAATATGCGGAATTGGTGCTTGCAGTGT
>JAWNGG020000505.1:0-36161 GCA_036937485.2 Tetragonisca angustula | reverse complement strand
CCGACTCTAGATTTGCCCGACAACAGTTTTTAGCCGACAGTATTAACCGACAATGATACTGACATTGATATGATATTTGTTCATCATTGCTTTTCTAATGGTAACGCAATAAGTTTAGGTTAGGTTCAGTTATATTTTTTTTGTAGTTGATAATATAACTTCTGCAATAACAGAACCATCATTTTCTGAACATGGTCGAGACATTTTTGCATAATTAACTATTTTATATATTTGTTCATCATTATTTTTCTAATGATAACGCAATAAGTTTTAGGTTAGGTTTAGTTTTATTTCATTTCCAGTTGATAATATAACTTGTGCAATAACAGAACCATCATGGTCGAGACATTTTTGTATAATTAACTATTTTATATATTTATTTATCATTGTTTTTCTAATGATAACGCAAGGTTTAGGTTAGGTTTATTTATATTTTTATAGAGTTTAGTTATATTATTTTCAATTGATAATATACATTCTGCAATAACAGAACCATCATTTTCTGGATATGGTCGAGACATTTTTCTATAATTAACTATTTTATATATTTGTTCATCATTGTTGTTCTAATGATAACGCAATAAATTTTAGGTTAAGTTTAGTTATATTTTATTTTTAGTTGATAATACAACTTCTGCAACAACAGAACCATCATTTTCTGGACATGGTCGAGACATTTTTGCATAATTAACTATTTTATATATTTGTTCATCATTATTTTTCTAATGATAACGCAATAAGTTTTAGGTTAGGTTTAGTTTTATTTCATTTCCAGTTGATAATATAACTTGTGCAATAACAGAACCATCATGGTCGAGACATTTTTCTTTAATCAACTATTTTCACTAACAATAAAAATGATTATAACTCTGTTCGATATACCAATAAAGACCATAGCCGAGCGAAAAACTGAGGCAACGTCTGTGGTGATGTGTAATTGTCTAATGTCGTTGTCGATAAAAACTGTTGTCGGGCAAAGTCGCTGTCGAACAGATCTGAGGTCGATGAAGTATCGTCGGTGAAAACGATGTCGGAGAAATCTGCGTCGATGATTTCAATGCGACCCATGGGTCGGATTCGTACGTTTCGAGTTTGCTGAATGATGTGTGGGATAGTTTGCGCGTTCGCGTAACTTCCGGACGAAACGACGAAACGAACGAACATTTTTCGAACTCGGCGAAGAGACGCACGTTGGCGAAAAATCGCGAAATCGTGGTCAAAGCGGTTTTTTTGAAAGCAACGGCATTGTTGAAAAATGCTAACAAGATTAAGATTCGATCTCTTTGGCCACGAATTCTCAAAAACTCGCCCATTCGCGGTGGCTTCGAGAGACGAGGGACAAATTAAAGCTCGAACGTTCGCGAACGTGTCTAAAATTGTCTATGATCCGGGAAGATAGAGAACGAATGAAAAAAGAAAAAAAAAAAAAAGAAAAAGGAAGAAGAACGAGGAAAAAGTCAGAGAAACTGGCGGGGACAAACGCACGCATAGAAGGGAAAAGACGGAAAGAAAGAAAAGAAAGAAGGAAGTGCGATAATAAAGAGAAACGGGAGAACGCGTGAAAAGACATTTTCAGCAACGTCGCGCGGAAGACCAGCAGCCACACAACCGGAACACAATGGAAGGAAAGTCTCACGTGGATGATTGCGGCAGACCAGCTTGTTGGCAGGGAAGTCTCATTCTCTAAAAGTGGTTTTCAATTTCCCAAGGGTGCATAGCGCGTACCGACGAACGGGCAGCCGACCCTTCGTCCCGAAAATTTGCCTCGAGCTCGCGTGTGCGCGCCATTTTGACCACCGGATCTCGCCAACATGGCGAACGTTCGCCCCTAAATTAAAATTCCCAGTGTCGAGGAAACGGGAAAACGCGAGAAGCTTGTTCAGCCAGTACTGTCCTTTTATTCGAAGCAAGAGAAACAGCGCGCGGCAACTAGTATCTTTTTTTCGAAACGAGAAAGAAACGCTGTTCTCACCGCGATTTCGACGCGAGTAAAAGTTCGTTGCAAACGGTTCGCTGTTCCAATTAGACGATACGATAAAAAGAAAAAAGAAAAACAGAGAAACAAAAGAAGAAAAGAAAACAGAGAAACGAAAAAGAGTCAATTCTCGGGCAGCGAGGCAAATTTGTCAAATAAACCGATTTAATCACGCCGCCCCTTTGATCTGCCAATTCGTTTCGAGTATACGCGTAACGTCGTCCTCCCGCTCTCTGCTCGCCGATGTTCCATTAGATCGATTAATCTCCGGCTCTCGGGGCGGGTCATCATCCGCGCGATCGACGAAAAAAAAAAAAGAAAAAAAAAAGAAAGATAGAAAAAAATCACCAGACGCGTCCGCCTAATCGAATTTAACGCAACCTCTACGGAAATGTGCACTCTTCGGAATTGCAAACGCCACGGAATGTCTGAATGTTTGTCAAATTATACGACACACGAAGTACCGCCTCTCCCCTACCCCCTCCCCTCTCCCCTAACTTTGACGATGATGTGTGTGATACCAGCTACAGAAAAGAAAGTACGGATCGGTCGCGAGGCTATAGGAACACGGCGGTCCAGCCGATAGTAAGAACCTTCTTGTCAAAGTGATCACGATTCGTACATACAACGATATTGCACATATATATATATATACACACACACGCACGCACGTCTGACACACACGCACACGTTCGCCGTACACGTGTTCTGACACATATACCTCGTTCAAACGTACGCCGACTGCGAAGAGAGAGAGGACGCCGAGGAACCAGCGGACGTCGAAACCGGATGTGAAGCCGGAGGCATCAGTTGCAACGTCGTGCGGTTAATTAAACAAAGTGAATTTTTCAGGGATCAACGACGAAAGATGATGTTACGTGCTCGCAGAGGCGCCTCCTTCTTTTCTTTCCTCTCGTTTTTCACCTCTCACACGGAATTACGTATATATATAGTGTGTGTCTCGAGTGGTGGAAAAGATCGGAGAAATCGAATTGACAAACACGTCGATTTTCGCCTGATCCTGAAATTCTTTGTGTTTTGATTGTTGGTTCTTGGTCGAGAGGGGAACGAAACGAGAGGAAATGTCACTAATAAATTTCGACAGATTGCTGGCCGATTATTGCAGGTGTTGCCGCGGAGTCAGAAACGCCAGCCGATAACCCGATGGACGATCAAATGGAATTCTCTCGTCTTTATATATATATATATATATATATATATATATATATCTATATATATATATCATTTTTACCACCCCCTATCCCAAAGTCCACCATTTTCCCTGGTTACTTTGTTTTCAATTGCCAGGACACGCCAGTTTTTCTCACGCAGATCGTTGCCGACAAGCAGCCGACGTTTCCGCTCTCTCATCGTCACCGATTGTCACCTTCTCTTCTCCCTCGCTGACGTTTGTTCTTCAATGTTAATCGCATTTAACTTTGTCATTTAAACGAATGTGTGTCTTTCTAGGGTCACCGCATCTCGCAACACGTTTCTCCGTCTGACTTTTTCTCCCTTGTTTTTTTCTCTTTCAACACTGGTGTTTCAGACTGCGGACTCGACTCGAGCGGTTTTCGGTTCTCACCTGTTTGACAGACGAATGGCCGTATGGTGTATTTTTGTCTTTTTTTTTTTTCTTTTCTTTTCTCTTCTTTTATTCCCCCGTGTATTCTTATTTCTCGACTGCGGATTTATCGGATTTGTCAGAAACCAGAGTGGTTGCTCGCGCGCGATCGCGACCCGACACTATTTCTCCGTGGCTCTCTCTCTCTCTCTCTCTCTCTCTCCTTCTGTCTCTCTGTTTCTCTCTCTCTCTCGCTGTCTCTCACTCTCTCTCTCTCTCTCTCACTCTTTATCTGTCGGTGTTTCCACGCTGAATAACGAGATCGCGCGGGAAAGAATGGCCAATCGAATCGCGGAAAGACGGATGCGGGGCAATTACGCCAGCCGCGCACCTCGTGAGAGCAACCCGAGAAGCGTGTCGCGTCTGCATGCGTAGCGCAATTAATTTACGTGTCGTTTTACGCGCGTCGCGCCACAGAGAACACGCGTGGGCCGCGGCCGTGCTGCGCGCGTTCACACACGTACGCACGTACGTACGTACGTACGCGCGTGTGTTGCGGACGAAACGCGAACGATTCAGTGGCAAAACGCAGCTCCACCGGACGGAAATTCGAAAATCCTCCACGCAGGTTTACGCAAGACACGCGACGAAACTATTTATGTCCAACAGCTTTCAAGTAAAATGTTGCTGTCCTTTTGTACTTTACGAAAAACGTCTGTGACCTGTCTGCTTTTTTTTTTTTTTTCTTTTTTTAAATTACTTGTCCAGCTGAAGCGCATCGTCCGTAACAACGTGTGTACGCACGCACGTACCATAATCTCTTTGGTTCGATATCGTTTCTTCATTTTCTTTTACTGCATAAACAGTTGTACATAAATAAAACACGGTGGTGATTCAGCACACGTTGCTCCAACTTGAACTATTTGAACTTGATATATATATATATATATATATATATATATATATATATATACATACGTACATGTACTGTTATTATTATTATTATTATTATTATTATTATCATTGTCATTATTATTATTATTATTATTATTATTATTATTATTATTATTATTATTATATACGCGACTCTGTCGTTTCTTGCCTTTAGCCTCAACTGGTCTGTTTTTCTTTTTTTGATTTTTATCTTGCCCTCTTCCGCCTGACGATGCTTCTTCATGCTTGCTGACCAAAAAAAAAAAAACCAAAAAAAAAACAAAAAAAAAAAAAAAAAAAAAACATACCTTCGTGCGCTTCGCTACCTGCCAAATTAACGCCTGCGAAATTATGCCGACTGCGAAAACACCCACCTTCTTCTGCCGCCCGCCTCTGGAACTTTGAAACGCACGGCCGAAAAATTGGAAAAAACCGAAAACACACACCGTTGGGGGACAAAACGAAACGAAAAAAAAAAATTACACGTGTGTCTGGAACACGTCTACGCAACGCCGAATGCAAATGATGTGAAACCGAAAAAAAACAACGACAACAAACAAACTGCGTGTACGACAAACACCATGATAACAATGACGATGACAAACCATTGATAAAACGAAACGAAATTACCGATTGACCGTCGAAACGACACGTGGGCATCATCAAACTGCTCGCCGTGTCTCCTCCGTGACAAACCTCTGTCTATGGGTTATTGTTACACGAAAATATATATAATGAAAAAAAAAAAAAATTACACGTGTACACTTGTGTACGCACAAATGGGGGAAAAAATACAATATATATATTCGCATGTAACGGGACGAAAAACAAAATGATTCGAACAATCAATCGCACGTATGAACAAAACATATACGTGCGTGTGTGGTACACGCAAAAAAAAAAAAAAACGAAAAAATTGAACGGAACGGGGAAAACTGAAACGAAACGAAACAAAAAAACAAAAAAATTGAAACGAAAAACTGAAAATGAAAAAGCAGACGGCGACTATGCCGGCGAACGTAGCGGGAATGGGCGCGTTGGCTGGCGGAGTGTCAGGAGTGCCGGCAACTGCGGTTCCCGGAGGACTTCAGAGCGCCAGTATAGCAAGCATCGAACTCGGCAAGAAGCGGATGCGCGACTCCAATGATGATCTGCTAATGGTACCACGGCTTATGCATGGAGTACACTTTCCTTCTTTTTCTTCTCGTAGCTGAATTCCCGCGAAATTGGCCCGAACACTGTTGGTTTTCTTTTCTCTCTCTCTCTCTCTCTCTTTTTCTTCTTTTTTTTCTTTTTTTTTTCTTTTTTTCTCTTTTCACTCGTTACTCGTTCGCTCCTTTCATATCCGCGGTGTGTCCCTTTGTGTCTCGCCAATGGACGAGCTCGTTAGGAACTGTTGCGTTACGAAAGGTGAGTAACTGTGAATTAGCACCTTAACTAGTTAGTTTTGTTGTTTTTTTTTTTTTGATTTTTCGAAAGATTCGCGAACTTTTTGACAAACGCAAAGGCGATTCTTCTTTTTCTTTCTTTTCATTGAAGTATGATCTTACTCTCTTCAGGGATGAACTCTTCGAAACGAAAAATATAGAGGAAATAAATTAAAGAGATGATTGGACGTCCCTCGAGAGATTAAGTTACCTGTTGTTTTATATAGAGTTATGTAGATTTCTTTTTTTTTTTTTTTGAAAGAAAAAGTGTTTGTTTTCAGATCACACAGTGATGGTATTTAATAATGAATGTTCGCTTTCGTTGAATCGTTTTATGCTTTTCGTAGAAAAATTGCTGTATTTTTTTTTTTTCTTTCAACGTTTTTCTTGTGTTAGAGGTCAATGCTTGGAAATTTCACATGTTGTTTCTTCGACATAAACTTTGAATTTAGACGAAATTTGTCAAATATTTTACTTTCGTTTATTGTGCAAGGTAGTTAAATTCTCTTCAGTATGATATATTTAAGAAGAAGATAAAATTCGTTTTTTGTAGGAGATTCGATAAATGATCTTGCGAATGATCCAATTTTTGTAATAGATGGGTAAACCCTTATTGATAATTCAACTAAAAGTTTCGTTACTGATTAATTAGACCAAGTTGACGATTTTCGTAAATAATGTCAGTAAGTATTTATAAAATGTATAGCGATAGTTTGGTCGATATAGATTGTTTTAGATTGTTTAGAATTGAAAATAAATTATTTAGGAAAGGGGAGATTAATCGTTAATTACTAATGGTGCTAATTTATAGTAATTCACTTGTATATTGCTCAAAACATAAAATTAAAAGTAAAGTTACAAATAATAATAATTGCGAGTAATTTTCAAACATCTAACATTTTTCTTTTTTTTTTTTTTTTATTTGTCTTGTGCAGTAATTTAAACAGTAATTTAAACAGAGTTGAATTATTTTGAGCAGTATATTTTCTTTTTAAAAAAAAAAACAGTGCCAGAAAAAAGATCTTCATGCACAGAAAGAAAGAAAAAAAAATCGAAAGGTCTGTTAATCGACCGTCAAACACGTATGTACACGTATTGTCCATAAATAACTAGACATTTGCTAACTTTGAACATAACGTTACACTTTCTTCAAAAGTACCTGTTTCATTTTATCTTGACACACGTTGCCTGAAATTTCAAATTACACGCTATTCATTACGGAACGTAACAGAATATTCAAGACCGTACGATAGTACGATTAATATAATTTAGTTATATTTTCGTGAAAGAATGTTGTGCTGATGTGAAACAGAAAAAAAAAGAAAGAAAAATTGATCCGACCTTTCTCTGAATGCACCAGAAAAAGAAAAAAAGAAAGTGTCCAGAAATTTATGGATGGTAGAGTAGATCGTCGTTTCCAGACATCCACAGTGTTGCGCCAGCCGTGTACCGGAAACGGAGGCTCGCGAAGAACGAAATGAAACGAAAGTTTCGGGCTACTTTCCGGGAATTCCTCGTAGAGATGTGTTGTATCTTTAAGTTACGAACCATACGATTCATTGCGATTGTGAATACACTGCCGAGCGCGCTTAGAGCTCTAGCTCCTATTTTATATATATATATATATATATATATATATATATATATACATACATACATATATATATATATATATATATATATATATACATATAAACATACATACTACATATATATTTCTTCTCTTTTTGTTTTTCTTTTCTTTTCTCTTTTTTCTTTTTGATTTTCTTTTCTTTTTCTTCTTCTTCTTCCTCTACTACCTTTTGGTTCTTACTTCTAACAAGAGTCTCGTTACGCTCTGTCTGGCCTCCCCCGGGGGAACCGTACGTTCTCCCCTGGAATATTTACGCGCCCGAGTTACAAAATCCGCGATTTTTAATCTCGCACTCTCCCCCCTCCCGTCCCCCTCGCTAATTTCTTCGTATATATTTTTCTCAGTTTTCACAGAATAAACTCAATACTAAATTTATTATTGTATCATCGTCGTTTGTACTATTCGTTTTGAATACTCTTCTTTTTCTTTTTTTCTTTTTTCGTTCATTACTCGCGTTAATTGCTCACCATACGATTCATTGGCTTCTTCTCTTCTTGAAACTTGCTCGCGAAACGAAATTTACAGATCTGTCTTTCTCTTTCTCCTCCCCCTTCTTTCTCTCTCTCTCTCTCTCTCTCTCTCTCTCTCTCTCTCTCTCTCTCTCTCTGTTCTGCCAACTATCTCTTTTTCATTTTCCGTCGTTGGTTTTTTACTTACGTTCCACGTTCAATTTCGCTTCTCGTACTCTGTCGTTCGTTGCAATGTTGTCCGTACCAGAGCTTACGCCTCGTAATGTATTTATAGATCGCTTCGTTGTTTATTTCTCGATCATCAACCACGAGTCGGCGAGTCGCGGGCCAAAACGACAGAAGATGAACAAGAAGCGATTCGATCTCGTCGACGAGAAATCGTCGGATCAAGTTTGAACGACAGAACACTGGAAAGAAACGATGCCTCGTTCGATGTATTCGGGGGAAAAAGTTAAAAGCAATGCGGCTCGTGGTTGTTGATAACGTACACGATCGACCTTCATGTAAACTCATCCCCTCTGGCGATAACCACTACCAAAAAAAAAAAAAAAGAAAAGAAAAAAAAACGAGAGAGGATCCGCGATCAAACGAACCGATCGTTCGTCCTCGATCGCGATCCGATCGATGGCTACTTGCTTCGCAGCCTCGAGCCACGCGCGCATCTCTTCTCCACAGCTGTTCGAAATTCAAATCGAAACGAGATCGACGAAACACACCGGCGACGATCCGTTTTTTTTCTTTTTTTTTTTTTTCCATTTCGCTGTTTCGTCGCTTCGAGAGAACAGAAAAACGAGTCTACTCGGTTATCGTTCGAGAGTGATTCTATTTTTTTTCTTCTTCTTCTTCTTTTTCTTCTTCTTTGAAACATGTGACGATATGCGCGCGTGCTTCGCAGCGAAACATCGTGACGAAATTTATGAAACTCTAATCTCCGTATCGTCAGGACCTCCGCGTGAATAGAGGAGAGATCGATTTGATTCACGCGCAGGAAAAGAACGATGCAATGAGTACGGTGGGTTGCTGAGGAGAAAGTAATACTAGCGACGAGATATTAAAAAGAAAAAGAAATCTAGAAACTCTAGAATCTCAACAAACAAGATTTTCGTTTTTATTATCGGACAATAGCGTCGTTTCTTCGCGTTGACAGAGGAAATGCGTGTCGTTCGTTTTCGCTCAGCTTCTCACCGACGTCGTTCGAGAAACAAGGCAACATTATACAAACGTTTCTGGAATACGGATGGAAACATAAAGTGATAAAAAGAACACGATAATTGGTACTGCGTTTACGGAGCGTTAGATCTGTGTAAATTCTGAGCTTGCGCCGATGATGCATGTTGTGCTTAAGCGACTACCGAGGTGATGGTGTCGAGCGTCATTCCCTCGACGCTCTGGACGATGACCCGAAATTTTTTGCCTTTTTTCCAATAGAGAACCAGCGAACACCGCGGTATTTTTTCGCTCGCGTTTTTTTGTCGAAACGTTCCTTTTCTCCTTTCTTTCTTTCTTCTCGTTCATTTTCTTCTCTTTTCTCCCAATTTCTTCCCCCCCCCCCCGTTTTATTTCACGCGACGCGCGGACAATATTTCAGAGACTGATTCGACCGTTCAGAACTAACGACAAAACAAGTTCATTACGATATACAAGTTCCGTACCGACTGTTCTTCCTCCTAGCTGAACTTACTTTCCGTTCTTTTTCCAAATCTCGAAACGTTGCTCTCAGGTGGACCGATCTCTTCTTGTTTCTTTCTTTCTTTCTCTCTCTCTCTCTCTATCTATCTATCTATCTATCTATCTCCCTCTCTTTTTTCAGAATTACATTCGTCGAATTCGCTAAGAGCACAGTAGAATGCTTGACGTACACGTACAGGCCAACTTTCTATGCTTCTCTCTTTCTCTCACGTGTCTCTCGTAATTTGCCTTTTCTCATTTATTCCGTCTTTCTCGACGTGTTATCTTGACTTGGTTCATTTTTTTTGTTTTCGTTTACCTTTCTCCCTTCTTTCTTAATCGACGGCCTCGACCCTCGAGCCACTCTCGCCCCGTGCTTTTTCAAACGTGTGTCGTACTTTCTTTTTTCCGACGTTCGTTTGTTTTTCTTTTTCCTTTTTTTTTTCCTTTCATCTCCCAGATTTCCCTCTACGAAGAAACTTTGAGGTAACGAAAGGACGGACAGACGTTGATTTCACTTGTGTCTTGCACTTGAGCTTGGCGACATGTTTCCCAACCCTTCTCTCTCTCTCTCTCTCTTTCTCTCTCTCTGTAACTGGCAAAAGAACTCTTTCCGCCACTATTCACATTCTTTACACGCCGAGATTTGTACTATGTATCTGGTTGATCTCACACACCGAGTCCCGGCTGTTGTTTCGCGAGCACCTTTTTTTTTTTCACTTTTCTTTTCTTCCTCGCATCGATATGTACACACGCAACGTTTGTACTCGCGTAACAAAACAGTTCAACGACTCACGCTCGTGTTCCCGCCTGTTCGTTTCGAAAAACGACAAGAACCTTTTCTTTTTTTTTTTTCTTTTTTTTACCAAGCTTCTCTTCAGCTTTTGCATCCGAAAACTCTGTGCAGCTTCTTCTCTGTTTTCTCTTCTTCTCTAACTTAACCTTTCTAGAGACGGCAAACAAAGAAAAGAAAAGAAAAAAAGAAAGTATCACGTTGGAAAATGAAAGGACAGAAGAAAAAAAGAGACGCTACATTTTTTTTTTTTTTTTTTCATTTCGTTTCGCTACCTCTCGTCCGCCAACGATGATCGACGATTCATCGGTATCTGCTCGATGCTTTTTCTTCGCGAGTCCGTTTCCTCGTTGTAAACGAAAAAAAAAAGAAAAGAGCGAAATATCTTTCCTTCTTTTTTTTCTTTCCTTTTCTTTTTTCCTTTTCAGGGAGGAAGCTTTCGATCGAACGATCCCCGATTCTTCCTCCGATCCTTCTTCGTTTTAACGATCTTTCGTTACGCTGTGTACAGACATCCCGTGGGAACGTGACAAGATCGAAGCAGGATTCGATTTCGTTCGAGCAACCAACAAAGCAAATTTCTCTTTTCCCTTTTTTCTCTCTCTCTGTCTCTCTGTCTCTCTGTCTCTGTCTGTCTTTGTCTCCTGTTGCTCCCCGAGGCTGCCTCAAATAGGGAGAAAAAAAAAAAAATAAAATTAACAAGTATCGTCCGTGTCGTTCTTTTAATGGGCATCATTTTTGGCTTTCTTTGAATTCAAGCAGGACCAGTGATTCTCTCTCTATTTCTCTCTCTCTCTCTCTCTCTCTCTCTTTCTCTTTCTCTCTTAATTGGCCCGGCGATACGATGCGTTCCTAGCTGGCTGGTCATTCTGACACGTCTTTCTTCGATATCGATTCGAGACAGGGATATCATTGTCGAGAGAAACGAAAAGAAACGAGTGTCGTTGCGAGATGGTGATGAAAACACACACGCACACACATACACACACACACACACACACACACACACACACACACACACACACACACACACACGGATAAAAAAGAGTAGAGCGAATCAACCGAAACGAACCAAAAAAAAAAAAAAAGAAAAAAAAAGGAAAAAAAAAGCGAACGAAACGAGAAAGAAAAAAGAGCAAAACAGAAACGAGAATTTTACAGTTATCCAACCAACGATCGTCGTCGTCGTCGTCGTCGTCGTCGTCGTCGTCGTCGTCGTCGTTTAGGAACGTCGCCGCAAGCTGCGTCATCGGCACAACTTTTACACACTACTACCACCACTATTTACTACTAACTACTAACCAACTACTGTTACCATTAGTACTATTAGTATCACTGCTGTTACCTACTTTTGTCGTGTTGTATCCATTCGACGATTGACTATGCCTGATTCTGTTTCTCCGAGATACCCCATTTCCTCCTTATCCCTCACTCCCCCCCCCTCCTTTCTTTTTCTGTGTCTCATCATCCCTCGAAAGTCCAAGTATTTATACAGACGCAACTACGTACAACCTCCTCCTCGAAATTAGTTGAAACCGATCCTGTCTTTGTTGCAGATGGACATGAAGTCTGTCGGATCGTTCTACTACGAGAACTTTGTAAGTGCAGAATCTAAATCACTGAATCATACGAAAAACACAAAAAAAAAAAAAAAAAAAAAAAAAAAAAGAAAAAAAAAGAAAAAAGAACGAAAGAAAGTGACGAAATTAACACAGATACGTAACGATACGTTTATAGTCGTATGTTCGCGCGCAAGTTCATGCGTTTCTTTGCTCTGCTCCTGCACGAGTACACCGCGTGTCGATCGCACTCTTCGCGCGTTAAATCAAATTCAACTCTGTATACACGCCGCTTATCGTGAAAATTTGCCCGAGCAAAGCTTGTCTTGGATTCTTCGCAAAAGTCTCTGTTTCTCGTGATTCAATTCGATAACGTCGAACGAGAGTCCGAGAGTTTCTCTCAAAAGCCTAATAATTTGCCCACTAATTTAAATCACTATCACGATCGAAATTCCGTGTTCTTTTTTTTTTTCTTTTTTTGTTGTTTTGTTTTTTCTGTCTATGAAAAAAAAACGGAAGAGTAAGAAGAAAAAAAAAAAAGAGTCGTCGAACGAGACGTTTCCTCGTGTTGCGCCATCCGGAAGCCTTCACCCTTCCCCCCGTCCCACCCCACCGCCCACCATCACCCAACCAACGAACGACGAACGTCACTACACCAGCTAATCGCAATCGTTCTTCGCGATTCTGTTTTTGCAGGCCTTCCCAGGAATGGTTCCGTATAAACGACCGGCGGGCGACAAGTCCGGCATGCCGGTCTATCAGCCGACCGGCGCGACGACCTATCAACAGTTAATGCAGCTGCAGCAGCCGTTCGTGCCTGTGTCATGTGAGTACACTGGAACACCACCCCTACCCACCCAAACCTCTAACCAATCGGTCGTGCAACCCCCGAACGTGCAAAGCAACCACCACGCGGTGGTGGTTCAGTCCTCCTCCTCCTCCCAGGGAACCGGCGGCGCCACAGTGAATAACTGCGCCGACGCCAACAATGGCGTGCTGATGGATCCCTGCAACAACCCACCGCCACCACCTCCGACCGCCGACAATAACAGTAACAATAGCAGTAGCGGCGGTAACAAGCAGCCGAACGCCACGCAGAATCACGACGCGTCGGAAAACGCGCACAACTCCCCCGAATTGAATCACGCGAGTCCATCGACGATTACGCAACAGCAGCAGCAGCAGCAGCAGCATCAGCAACAGCAACAACAGCAACATCAACATCAACATCAACAACAGCAACAACATCAGCATCAGCATCAGCATCAACATCAGCATCAGCATCAGCATCAGCAACATCAACAGGCGCAGCAGCATCAACAACAGCAACAGCAGCAGCAGCAACAACAACAACAACAACAACAACACCAATTGCAGCAACAGCAACAGCTGCAGAACCAACTGGCGCTGTCAGCCGCCAGCGTGCAGCCGGCGATGAGCCCGCTGACCTCGGTCGCTGGTCTCACGTCGATGCCAGGCGTCGTCAACATGGCCTCGATGGCCTCGATGACGAACGTGCCGTCGGTCACGAGCATGGTGTCGAATTACAACGCGTCGAGCGTCGCCGGCCTGAACATGCTCAACAGCCTGGGCATGGCAGCCACCGGACTGCCCACGCACCTCGACCCGGCCGCCCTCGCGAAAGAGGTCGCCCAGAAGAACTACGCGAAAGCGATCAAGCTGTCGCAGGCGTCGCAGGCGTCGTACGGCATCAATCAGCTCACCGCGCTCAACTACACCGGCGTCGCCCTGAACAAACAGGCGCTGGTGAACCCGGCGGCGGCGGCCGCCGCCGCCGCCGCCGCCGGCACACAGGCGGCGGTCGCTGGCTTGCCGGCCACAGCCGCCACACCGAGGCCAGTCATACCGAATCTCGCTGGCATACCCAGCGCCCTCACCTCACCGCTGTCCGCCGGGATCCTCGCCTACTCCCGACCGCCCACCGGCGCCCCCATCAACCCGTACTCGCTGATGAGGCAACAGATCCTGCCGAATCCTTACGCGGTCCAGGCGTCGATACCGGCGGTGCCCGGCGCCGCCGCCGCCGCCGCCGCCGCCGCCGTCCAGGGCAATCCTTACGCGGTGCAGAATCCGTACACGGTTCTACCGGGTGTCGCCAGCATGCCTGGCGTCGCCGCCGCCGGCGTACCCGGTGTCCCGCAGATACCGCAGATCCCGAACCCGGCGACCATCGCGGCGCAACCGCAGGTCGCCATCCCGGTCAGCTCCGGCGTCATCATGCAACCGTACAAAAAGATGAAGACCTCGTAAACGAGAGGACGAACCTCGCGTTCGTTCGTTTTCTTGGGACGAGTGGGCAGGGATTGGGGGGAGGCGAGGGATGTTTTCTCTCGTTTTACTCCGTGTCTCCACGAACGTTTCTGGTTCCTTCTTCTTCTTCTTCTTCTTCTTCTTCTTCTGCGTCCTCTTTTTCGAACGTTTTTTGTCTTCTTCTTCTTCTTCTTCTTTTTCGCGATCCTTCGAGGAGTCTCGCGCGTCTTGTTCGTTCGTATTCTCGCGGAGTGGCTCTCTCTCTCTCTCTCTCTCTCTCTCTCGTAGGAGAAGTACGGAATTGCACACGTCGAAGATCAAGATTCAATCAACGTTGCCGACCTATTTTTTGATTTAGCGTGAAAACGAAAATATAGAGCCTAGCTATATATATATATAAATATACATACAACGTACACACACACACACACACACACACACACATATACGCGTAGCGTGTCGTTCTAGCGAATAAGGAATTGAATATATATCCAAGGTGGGCGCGGACGCGTTCCTGTCGATGAAAGAGAGGGTATACACAGCGAGCGGTTATGCGAAATGAGAAACGAAGCGTCGAGACGAGGGATGAGAAAACGCATGGCAAACAAACAAACAAACAAACAAAGCAAACAGACAAACAACCAAACAAGAGTTCCGAAAAAAGAGAAAAGAAAAGGAAAGAAAAGAAAAGAGAGAAAAAAAAAAGGGAATAGATTCATTTTCTAGTCAGACATTGTCGGTGAACAGTGCCTTATTGACCGATTCCACTTGGAGCGATTCGTATAAACGCGTATAATGCTTGCACGCGAGAGATAGGAGATAATAACGACGCGGACGAACTTTTTCGACGGACACGTGTGTGGTTCGACCCCCTTTCTTTCTTTCGTTGCGTTCGAAAAAGTCGACGCGCGGCGATTCGACTTGATTGTTTCGCCTGTTGTTTCCTTTATACACACATATATATATATATATATATATATATATTTTCTTTTTCTTCTTCTCACTCAACACGAAGACTCACCACCGACGAATGATCTGGTGAAGTGACTGTTGCTTCTTCTTTCCTACTTGTTGCATTTTCGTATTTCACTTTCCGCCTTTTGTTCCTCTTTGAAACGCGCACGTCCAGCGTGCGTTTGAAGGATCGTTTCTTCTTCTTCTTCTTCTTCTTCTTCTTTTTTCGTTGCAAACGTGTAACGTTTCCTTCTGAAGGAAGCTTCTCCAAAACGAAGAGGTGAAGTAAAGGGACGAGACGGGAAATTTGTTGAAATTCTTTTTTACACCGCGTCGTCCTTTGCTCCGTTTTGTTTCCAACATTTGTTTCGTTTGTTACGACCTGCCGGGGAAAGAGAGTAAAATCGTTCCTTCGTCAAATCGAATTGATATATCGTACTATCTATATATGTATATCGATGTTTGTTCTATATTACGTATATATATATAATATATTCTATATATATATTTTTTATTTTCTACGTCGAGATGGACGGAAACGATGCTCGGCCTAAGTCACGTTATACGTCACACACACACAGAAACTTGCCTTCTCCAAGTCATAGAATTATTATTAATCCTGTTGTAAGCCTTTAGTCAGCCGTTGATGTCCATTCTGGAGTCTTGTAGTTAGCTCGTTGATGTTAACTTTTTTTTTTTTTTTTTTTTATAGTTATTGGAAAATGGCCCAGACCTCTGCGAAATATTCGCGGCGGCGACAGACAGTCGCTCGAAAATATTCCACGCGATTCTTCCGTTCGTTTCTTTTCATTTTTCCCCCCCCCCTTTTTTTCCAGAGGTAACAGTGTGCAATGAAACAATGCGAATTGTTCTCTGTCACGCGGAAGATTATCTCCAAGTGTTGTTTAGTTCTTAAGTCGTTGGATAAATTCTAAATTCTATGCTCGACAGACGAGCAATTGCCGATCGACGTTGTCAGTTTTCACCGTGCGAATTGACAGTCTTTCGACGTGCAAGTAAATAAGTAAATAAATCTAGAAAAAATTCGCGTTTAGGCTTAACCCTGCGCGAACAAACGTGTGAACGCGAGAGAAAATGGCCGCCGCTGCCGAATACCTCGCAAACAGTCTGGAGGACCCGTTCGTAGTCGTGGTCTCCGACTTTGAATCTTGTTCGCCGTATACACGTCGTTCGTTTGTCGTTTCTCAGATACTTTTAATTACCTTTTTTTTAATCGTAAGTTACTCACATCGAGGAGATGATGTCGGTGAAAGGCGGAGCGGTGGAGAAATGAGCGGGGTGGGGGAGAGGGAGGGGGAGGGGAGAGCAGCAAAGAGAAAAACGAACTATACGTATCATGTAAGCTGTTGATCCCCCTTTCATCGAATCGTGCGACGAATTTGCGTTGATTGTACGACAATTGTATACCGTTTTCGAGAGCATCGTTTCGCCTTAGGTTAGTGTGTTACACGGTGTGTATAGCGTTTAAACGCGTCGCGACGTTCGCCAGACCCTGTGGTCGATGTCTGTCTGGACGTCGATCGTCGATCGTTCGAGACTGGTGTCATCGGAATTGTCACTGAAAAAAAAAAAATTTCTACCGATCCGACCTCCGCCCTTCCCTTACATAGACTTAGGGATTCACCGAGAACTATTATGTATAGTGACCGTATGTTTCCTAGAAATCCACCGTTGCACATCGATGAAATTGAAAGAGGGGCCGCCAAGAGGTTCCGTGCCGCGCGATCCTTTGAAAACTTATTGAACGATTAACGTAACGTGCATATAGATTTTATCTCGTTTTATCTAGCGTTATGATTGTATACATATACATATATATATATATATATATATATATATATATATACACACACACACATACGTACACACACACACACGCGTATATACATGAAAAAAAAATATATATATATATATGTATATATTTATCCATAATGTATGTATGTAACGACAGCGTGCGAAACACCTGAAGACGACAGAAGGCTCGAGCCTTCTGTCAAGCATAATACTTCACGCATTCAATTCGGGGGAGTTTCTGATTTTTGCACAGAGTGAACTTCGTCAATTGCAACACACGAGCTTACGCCGTTTTTACGCCGAGAGGGAAAGGAAACGCTCGGTCGAGAGGCGCGAACCGAAAAGCGTGGAACGAACGATCCGAGGTGAAAATTGATCGAGAATTGAAGATCGAGAAATTCTGAAAAATGATATGCGCTTGCGCGATTCAGCGGATACGAGTCCCTCGGCAAGCAAGCAAGCAAGCACAGTTGGAGAGGAGAGAGGAGATACAGAGAGGATGGCGAGAGACTCTCGGATAATCGTTGTAAGAAAAAAGAAAAAAAGAAAGAAAGAAAGAAAGAAAGTGAAGACGAGAATTACGAAAAGAAAAAGAGGAAATGTATATGAAACGAGTTCACATGCGCATTAATGGTACACGATCGCACAAAATGAAACGTTCAACAGATACACACGAACACTCGAGTCGAGAGGTGACAAATATATATATATATATATATATATATATATATTTGTCACGCATACACGCGTCGAATATAACTAGTATCCGTATCTATACATATATATTTGTGCATTTCTTATCGGGCAGTTGATTAATTCGAGCAAATGTCCGAAAGTGAAGTTTCACGTGTACGCGAGAAAGAGAGGGAAATTTCCTTCTGTTTCCGCGTGTTCGTACACGTGTCTGCCAGTGATTTGAAATGATTACGATTACGAATGATAATGATAATGATAATAACTAACGATGAAAAGAAAGCTATATACGTATATATATATATATACGTGTATTGTATCTAAATATATTGTAGATCTACATATGTGTAAATAATAATAATTTTCTTTACGTCTAAAAATGATAAAAAAAAAAAAAAAAAAAAAACAGAAAAGAGTATATTGTATGTATAGATATACGTATATATGTATTGTATATAAGTACATACATTTAATTTATTCGCTGGCGTATACAGTGGAAGAAGGAGAAGAGGGGAACGGAAGTGAAAAGGAGCCGTGGAAGCACGCGACGAAGCAAAATTCGATTCATTCATTTTCGAGATGATTAAATTATTAAAATGGATTGATTAACACTGATACCAAAAGGTACAAGTTATATTTTACTTTACAATTTTTTAAAAAATTTTTATTTCCGTCAAACTTTTAATTGCCAATGATTTTATTAATTTCAAAATCTTCCTAATCGCGCGAGATTCATTTTCAATCGACAAATCGACCGTAAAACGTTCGTTCCTTCATTTGTCGTACGATCAGACGCCTTTGTTATTTCATTGTCTGTAAGAGAAAATTCACAAAACTCACAGCGTACTCTCAGTTTCCTCCACGGTTCCTTTCTTCCCACCGCGGGATTCGAAGGCGATCTCTCTCGAGCTATGATCGAAACAGCGCAACAACCACGACACAACATGTACCACGTATACACGTACGGGATGCGCGCGCGAACGAGAAAAAGAAAAAAAGAAAAACGAGAAAAACAAAGGCAACACGCACAAAACGGCGAGGTATAGCTGTCCTCTCGTTACACGCGCAACATTGTTCAGGAAAACACGGTCTTCCATAGCGAGCAGAGATTAATAATAACGCGGTTATTTTGTAAACGGTAGATGAAACCTAGAACGAAGCGAGAGAGATTGATCGTCTTTGGCCACCCGCTGTCATGGGGCGCGCGAAGAAACGCGGCGATTCGTTTGTGATATAGTGCGTTCTCGATTTAATTGGAAAACCACTGTGACAAGTACGTATCCGTAGCGAGGACACGCACACACGCACACGTCTACACGTACTCTGCCACGCGCGTGGCCACATTTACATTTCTACACATACACGCCGGGGTGTATCGCACATTCTTGATCTGGATTGAATAAATATTCCAATTGGCGTGTGTTGCACGAATTATGTGGAGACGTTGGAAAATTTTGTTTTTGTTTCTGTTGCTGGTCCTTGCGGAATATTTCTTTCTTTCTTTCTTTCTTTCTCATTTTTTTTTTTTCTTCTCATTGAAAACGCTGAATAGAATATTTATCCGTTGTTGCACTGTCGATACACCCTCGTCACTAAACGATACGTAAATAAGGTAACGATATATGCATTATTCGGTTCGTGAACGAATTCGAACGGCCTGCTGGGTCTCTGAAATCCTCAGCCTCGCACAGAGGTAACTGCGCATCTGTATATGCTGTACGCGTATTTCCGGTTTCTAACGAGTCACGCACACGAACCGACAAACTAGCCTAGGGTTCCTCAACTCGCTGTTCACACTTGTACACACTACCGAGAGGGTGGCTGGATTATTTCCTAGATCCTCGTCGAAAACCCGCGACTGCGAAAATGTCCTTCTCTCTGGATTCGATTGTTTTGAGAGATTGTTTCAGACAAGTTTCAACACTTTTTCTTCTCCGGCGACGTGCGTCTAAATCTTTTCTTTTCCTTTCGTTCGCCCATTTTTTTTTTTTTTTTTTTTTTTTAATATTCGTGCAAATTTTCACGGACAATCACGAAGAAGAGGACACGCAGTCGTCAAGTTTTCGAACGAGGTGTCGACCGGGAAACAGCGGAAGTGCCTTCCCCTTGCACTCGTACACCGTTGCACACAAACGAGAACACACGTGTACTAGAGTATACACGAGAGTAAGCTCGTGAAGAAACACATTGAAAAGAAAAGGAAAAAAGGAAAAAGAGAAAAAAAAAGAAGGAAAAAAACATCTCTAACGTCTAATGTACGACACTATACATACGTTATATTTATATCAGATACAAACGTAAGCGTACCTATATCGATTAATGTTGCATTTAGGTATCGTGCAACGAAAAAAAGGCAAAAAGAAAAAAAATCGTCGGCATCACTCTCGTCGCGAGATAATCGACACGCGATGGTAATCGCGTTATCTCTACGAAACTATGCTGATCTATTATACATAAATATATATATATATATATATATATATATATGTGTATGTATATATATATACATATATATATATATATATATACACATACATAATGCATATAACGTATAAAATGTCAAGTAAGAATAATATAAACGATAAATGAGAATGGAAATCTAATCGTTTCACGGCGTGTAACTAACTATTACGTGCATACAGGTAGTATTTATTATCATCCGAGTGTATACCGTTATTTTTTGTCTCTGATTCTTTTCAATCACGCTCGTGCGCTGTCGCCATGCACGCACGAATCAACCGTCGAGAGAGTCGTGTTATGTAAAGCCGTTTGGGACGACGTCGGAGGACAACCAAACAGAATTATAGCCCTCCGACGCCGTTGACGTTATTATCAGCGACGTAACCTCGGGGATACACACACACACACACACACACACACACACACGTATGTAGAGAGTCGACGAGCAAAATTGTAAACGGAGTTTCGAAGGATTCCTTTTTTTTTTTTTTTTGCTTCTTCTTTTGGCCATTTTGTTATTACACACACACACGTGGACACGCATAATCGATGACCGCGAGAGAAAATCTATCCTTCGACGCGTCGTCCACTTTCTTTTTTTTTTTTTTGCTCCAATGTCGGGCAATCGATAGTTAACAGTATATATCGACGGTTCAACGAAATTATGCGCACGTACGATATATATATATGTGTGTGATACCGATAACTGTAGCTGCGTCGTCGACTCCGAGACAAGAAACGAAAAATAGCAGATGAAAGAGTAGACACATACACACACACACACACACACACACACACACAAAACTCGACGAGATGATGAGAAAAGAAAAAAGAAAGGATTAGTGAGAAAAGAGACAGTGTTAGGTTGCAGATGCAAAAAAAGAATAATTAAAAGAGAAAAAAGTAAAAAGGAGAAAAGTAAGGAGAAACGCGAGGACAGGAAATTTTGAAGTGAACGAATGAATAATGAAACGATGATGCAAATGAGTCTTCGAGGTCCCGAATGCGTTTTTGCGCGTGCACGCTCACGGGGTTTGTCAAGGAGTCAGCCAGTATTTGTAATAATAATGCTTGAGAAATGCATGAATATTTGTTTTATTAATGCTTCTTCTTATTTCATCTCTTTCTATCGAAACAGAACTTCCCGAAAACTTGCTAATCCCTTGTAATATTTATACATACATATATATGTATATATATATATGTTGTATATACATATTATACATACATACTATGTATATATATACCCGTGTATTACTCGATATTGCGTCCATTATTATTATGCTCACAGCCTTAGCCTCGCTTCCTGCTTCCCTTGTTTTTTAATATCCTTCAGACAGAAATCTTCAGTTCGACTCGGTGCTTGTATTGTTAACTCATTTTTCTCAGCGTTCTTTCTTTCAATCGCGTACGTTCTTTTTTTTTTTTTTTTCTAATTTTTGTCCTCGAGTTCGTCGAGTTTCAACGTTTCAATTTTCGCGAGTTTGTTACTTCGCGCGATCTTTTTTTTTTTTTTTTTTTTTTATTTCCGCGAAGCTGCTCGCGCGAAAGAGAGAGAGAGAGAAAGAGAGTGAAAAGGAAAATGTCTCTCCCTCGAGGTTGTTCGCTTTTTCACTTGAAAATGAGCGCACACTTTGAACGATACCAAGCACACGGTCGTTCTCTGGAACTTTAGTAGATGTTAGCCGCTTCATTATTATCATCATTATTATTATTATTATTATTATTATTATTACGACGAAGAGCGAGTGTTATCTATTTATTTTTTTTGTTTTTCTCTTCTCTACTCTCTCTGTTTCTTTCTCGTCTCTCTGATTGTAAAAGTCACGTTATATATACTCACGTACATATAATATGCATATATATATATATATATATATATATATACATGTAATGTATGTACGTATATATAAGAATTATGCTCCCTACCCTTATTTTTTTTCCCGCCTTTATACCACAGCTTCTCTCCTGCGCTTTAGTTGCGAAAATTCAGAGGCACAAGGGAGTAATATCTAGGTATATTATTCGTTATATATCTTGTCACGTCGACGTCCACCACCTCCACCTCCTCCCACGATTTGACCAACAATCGCCACATTAGAGAGAAACTCTTTCCGCCTCGCCCAACCCACCCCCCCCACCCACCCCCTCCACCCCCTTTTCATTGAGATTTCATCGATAATCGCTCGAGAGGAAGGTCGATACAAAAACACGGTTCTGCCATTAGCGTCGATTGCCTTTCGGGATATTGAAAATTGTCGGGAGCAAGCCGGAACAGCGGTGGAAAGAGATCCGTTTGCGATACCATCGCGCGACTCGTTCCAATTAACAAATTAACCAACGCTGGGGAAGAAGTGATTTGGGGGAGACGTCACCACGATGTTTCAGTTTCGAAAATTCGACCTTCTTCCGTGGCCAACACCCACCTTGCCCCGTTGTCCAAGTAACCCTTTGCGTTCGGTCGGCTTCTTTATTCAGCTTCTCGACTATTATTGTATTATTTCGCCGCTATTTCGCCTGTGTAAAAGAAAAAAAAAAAAGAAGAAAAAAAAATAAAAAACAGAAAAAAAAAAAGAAAAGAAACTTCGCGCGTGTGCCTACTGAATTGTTTTGTAATTGCTTGGCACAATGGAGAGATACCTTTGCAACACGGATCGAGAACTCGGTAAATCGAGGGCCTGAGAATAGTGGCCGTAAATTACCGAGAGGGATACGTGGTTCCAAAGGAATATGCGTCACACGAAACAGGCTGTATTCATGCATCTCTATTATATACAAACCTGTTGTATATTTTATACATATCTCTCTATATACATATTATATATATTTATAAAATAATCCACGCTTTTTGATCGCATCAAGTATGTATATTATACAGTACTGTGTACCGCGCCGAGGCCTCCTCACCTGTTTCGATCGCTTTGAACAAAAAAGAAAAAAAAGAAAAAAAAAAAGACGAGAAAAAAGAAAAAGAAAGAAAACGAAAGATTGCCTTGCGATTCAAGAGGCGAGAAGAGTGCTACGCAGGGAATTTTATTGTTGTTGACGATTTTTTGACGTTACGCGACGTTCTTACGTGTCATCGACAACCGTGTGCCAGAAAAGAAAGAAAAAGAAAAAAGAAACGAAAAAGTAAAAACGCGTAAGAGAAAGAAATGATAAAAAGGAAAAAAGAAAAAAAAACACGCGTCGGCCGTGTGTCGGGAAAGACGAAGCACGATCGAGTCGATCGATCGATCGATTTTCTTTTTTCGCCGATTCTCGCGACGCTGTTTTTTTCTTTTTTTGTATCTTTGTCTTCTCAAATCATTCGTTGATGATGATGATTGTTATTCTCGCCGTGGCACGTGAGAGTGACACGAAACGTACGCAACCGCGAAGAGGAAAAAAAAAAAGAAAAAAAAAAGAAGGAAGTAAACGCGAGAGAAAAAAAAAAAAAAAAAGAGTACTCGTCGATGCCATTACGTATCGCGAATACGTAAAAACAAATGTTCATGGCACCGTGCGAACGAACAGAGCTGGAGCAAATTAAGCCTGGAGCTGCACTCGAATGGCCAGGACGATTTGACCGATGGTTTATCGCCGCACTCTAACGTCCAACGTATGACGGCCGATCGGTGGATATGAATGGACAGAACCGGCCCCTCCCCCTCTCCCTCCTCACTCTTTGTGATTTCGTGATTTCAAATATCGTGAAATACGATGTCCAGCGATATCGTACTATTATTAGCGTTATCGGGAACGATACTGCAAATCGGGATGTGTAGGAGGAAAAAGAAAATATATATGTGTATGTATATATATATATATTTATATATATATATGCATATAGGGTGAAATCACGGTTCTGTCCAATCGGTATACACCTGTGTCGATATAGAAACCGATGTGAAGCACTCTTTCCGATGTAAGTATCGCAGTAGCACTTTATTTTGTCGCATATGCAAGCTTCAACGCACTTCGACAACGCTTCACTGTATTAATCAACTCCGATCGGGGGCGAGAGATATCTCTCTCTCTCTCTCCCTCTCTATCTCTCTATCTCTCTCTCTTTAGACGCCGTCTGTGTAAATCGCTTCTTCTCTGTATTTTTGATTAGCGCGCACGTAGTTATATAAATATATACATGTGTTTATATATATATATATGTGTGTGTATCTTTGTCTACCATGCCATATCTTTTCTAACGGCTTTCAACACGCGACACACACCGTGTTTTCCGTAGAAGAAAAAAAAAAAAAAAAAGAAAAGAAAAGAAAAGAAAAGTGACATCGATGGCTTGTGCTCGTAATCTTTTTTCTCTGTATATCTTTCACCGCCTGTCATGTACGAATGAAATAAAAAACATTGTTTCTTTGCTACATCTCTTTATATCTATTTCTGTGTCTTTTTTTTCTTTCTCTCTCTCTCTCTCTCTCTCTCTCTCTCTCTCTCATGCAGCCTCTCTATCTCTATCTCTGTGTCTTCTTTAATTTCACAATTGCGACTTCTTGCCTTTAACTAATACGATCGTCGTTCAAAGTTCACACGAATTCATGCGTTCATATACAGGGTGATGCTTTGCTCCGGTAGAAATGCGAGAGAAAAGTGTCAAGGCTTTGTTCCTTAATTGCGAGAATTCGCGAAAAGAGACGAGCTGAGGATTCGATGCCGTGCGAACGCGCTGTATATGTACACGTTTCTCCACACGATACAGAAACAGCATAACAGTCAGACATCAACCTACCTACTGGATAATCAGACAACGATGCTTGAGCGCATGCGAACATGATCTTTTTTATTGTTTACTCATCACCTACTGTGCCTATATTTTTTACGGAAAACGTATGCACGACTTGCATTCGGTACGAACGAAGAGCTTTCTCCGTTCGTCGTCCGTGTTATACTTCTCCGCTTCCTCCGCAACAACGAGGCTCGCTCTCGTCGAACGAGACGAGAGACGACCAGAACGTTAGATGGTAGTTGATTTATTCATTGCTGTGAATTGTACATTGTATTTTTGTTTTGTTTCCTCGAGCGTAACACGCGCCTACATACATGTATACTTACCGTGCACACGTTATATATATAGATGTTGGATCGTCCGATTTTTTCGCACTTCTCTGCAAATCGATCGATCACACGCGGCAGATGTACACAGAGATGTTGAAAAAAAAAAAAAGAATCTCGCTGGGAATTTTATATCAAAAACGAAACGCGGGACGTTTATTATTATTATTATTATTATTATTATTATCGGACAGTCCAACATCCATGCATACAGACACATATACATCGTAGGAAAAGGGGAACGATTCACTGCGATTCCCCCAAAAAAATCAGTAGCAAAAGAAAAGAAAACAAAAACACAAAACAATCAATTGCACGTTGAATCGCGCGATCGTTCATAATCTTCTCTTTAAACTTTCTGTTTCATGCTTGGCCTCGCCTGGATTTCCACCGCACGTCTTTCGATCGAAAATTACCACGCATACAATTGTTTGATCTCCGATCCCGTCAACGCTTACATTCCGGTTCCATTCGACGATTACGATTCCGATTCTCTCCATATCTCTCTCTCTCTCTCTCTCTCTCTCTCTCTCTCTCTCTCTCTCTCTCTCTATATATATATATATCTGTGTGTATATCTGTGTCTGTTTCTCTCCTTCCCTCCCTCCCTCCCTCCCTCTCTCTCTCTCTTTCTCTCTGCCACGACCATACACCACGGCCTTCCAACGCACGTGCCCGAATCACCCTCTCCCGATCCTGAAATTGATCCTGAAACGCCGTACGTGCCTGAGTTATCCGCGCCCGTTCCACGGAATCTGCGACGACTGCCGGCGAAATCCAATCCTGGATCCTCCTTCTCCGATTAATTACATTCATGTGGCGATTGTGACTATTTCCCGATTCCGTGCGTGGTCCACCAACGTACCACCCCACACACACACGCACACACGCACGCACACACACGCTCGATCAATTCCCTCCTCACACTTTTCCACCCTTTTCATTTTTCATTCTCCTTCCCTCCCCCCCTCCTTTTTTCTTTCTTTCTTTCTTTCTTTCTGGCGGGGATTTTTGTTTTTCTTCCTCCTCCTCCTCTTCCATTGTCCACTTTTACACACACATACACACATACGCGCGCGGTTATTTGACATCTTGTGTGTCGTCACACACACGCGCGCGCGCGCTCGCTTTTCCTTACATCACGACGATAAAACGAATTAAATGTGTGCAACAACACGTGATGATCGTCGAACAAACGATGGGCCGTTTTTTTTTTTTTCTTTTTTTTTCACGACGAACCGAAAATTAATTCCCACCCCTGGATATATATATACACCTGTATACCACATCCCCTCGTTTCCGACGCCGGATCCCGTCTCTTTCTCGTTCGTCGATGCGTTCACACGATATTCACACACGTACACACATACAACTGGATATTTTGAACGCTGGCTTTGGTACGTGTGCACCGCCGCCGCATCATCGCCGCCATGTTCGCCCATCACGAACAAACGCGAATACGATCGCAATTTTTATCCAATAATCTCTGTGTGTCCGCGTGTCTATACGTTTTCGTACACCCTGGTACATGCGTTTGTCCTTTCGTTATTAACGAAACAACACCAACAACAACAATGAAACAACAAAAAAAAAAAAAATGGAAAATCGTAACATATGCATATAAACACACTTGCACATTTGTACACGGATCATTTCATGATCCCGCGAACACGCATTCCGCGACACGTGTGTAACGACGATGACACACATGTACACACGCATACGCACGCGGGTGTGTGTGTTTCTTCACCATCCCGCGATGTTTCACAACACACTCTCATTCTCTGTCGGAACCCCCTTTTCACCGCTCCCCAAAACACGTCGATCATTTTTATCCATGCGCCGACGAAATAACGAAATAAACGCAACCGCGCTGCGACCACGTCCGTCGTCAAAACAAAAAAAAAAAAAAAAATCTGCGAAACTTGGCAAAAAAATCTTTAAAAACAAAATCATCAACGAACCGTATCTCGGTATCTTCCTCCAACGAACGGTGCGACGACTATAATGCGACGATAATTTAAAAAAAAAAAAAAAAATTATAAAATACCTACTCCTGAATTTAAAAAAAAAAAAATACCAACTGTTACCTGCGACATATTCGAATTCTTTTTTTTTTCCGTGTACATGTACCTGGGTGCTCCGAGGGCACGTTCGGTGTGCTTCCATCTCGAGTTTGGTGCCTTCTCCGTCGAATTCGATCGACTGGTAACGGAAAAAAAAAAAAACAAAATCTACCAAATATAAAACCAAATTTAAAACTATATACACGAAATAATAATATGTATATAATGGTATGATAAAAAAAAAAAACTACTACTACTACTACTACTACTACTACTACTACTACTTCAAAACTATTATCGAATACTTAAAAAATAAAAATAAAAAAATATATATATAATAATAAAATAAAAACCGTACCGAACACTGCCTCGTTTGCTGCATGTGGATCGCCTTAGCAGCCTTAGCCACTGTCGGGGCCCAAGTGGTCCCCCAAAACGCTCACTGTGTCGTCTACACAGACAGCTGCGGACAGGTAGACTCATTATTGTAACCAGTTTTTTACCCAGTCTCGGGTCTGCATTAGAAGCGCCAGACGCTGATTGAACAGGTGAAACGAGTTTTCGATGCATGCGTGGTAATGTGCCTGTGTTACCTCTCATTTTTTGTGTTTTTCTTTTTTTTTCAATGTCTCTCTCTCTCTCTCTCTTTTATTTTTTATTTTTTTTTTCTCAATCTCTCGTTTTGTTAACAACGACGTCCCTGTCCCTGCGCGAAACACCTGGGACAGCGATTCCATTAGTCGTGTGGTGTTTCTTCGTGGTGTAGCGAGAGGCTGTAATGGCGGCCAAGGAGAGATCCGCCACTGGCAATGAGTTTTGACAAAAACCACGGACGACCTCCTGGCCTCGCGACTAAACGAGATCGTTTAACTCTCTCATGCAGATCGTCATGGTGCTTTGATGCAAGCCCGAACTTTTAATGCTGCTAACCTTCGAGGTTAACAGGGGGAAGGGGGGCTGCTCTCGTTCGATCGTGCCACAGTTTCTCACATCGTCTCGTCTTTTCGGATTCGCGATTTCTCGAAAAAAAAAAAAAAAAAAAAAAAAGGAGAAAACGATCGAACGTGAATACCGCCCCGAACCTTTGGTAACCTTTGGCTAACACGTAGCTTTTTGGGGGCATCTCCCTCACAACTGCTCACCGCAACTATAACTGCGAAATAACCACTGCCTTATCTGGTGTTTGTCTATTATTATGATTACATTATGATTATCATTATTAGTATTATTATTACTGTCATTTATTACTATTACGTCGATAACTATTATTATTATTATTATGCTATTTCGAAAGCGTTGTCGTCACTTCCCCCTGCCCTCCCCCCCCCCTCTCTCTCTCTCTCTACAAACAGAACCTCATTCACGAAGAAAGAGATGCACGCTTCTTATTTAAGCAACTTAGTACGATCTTGCCATATACGTATATATTATATGTGTATAAGTATACATATACATATACTATATATTTATTTATTTATTATTATTATTATTGTTATTATTATTATATCTATCATGCCATTGTCTTGATTACGCTTCTTTCATTAACGTTGCGCGTTAATTGTGAACCTTATTGTCGCGGGATTGACGCATTTGAAGAGCAATCATAGACAGAGTGCCTCGGGGAGCACATTTTTTTCTTTTACCTCCCCCCCCTCCCCCCTGTAGCGCTCTGTATATCTTTTCTCTTTGACCCTGAAACGCTTCAATATATTTGAGTCAGTTTGTCTCTTCTTTTTTTTCCTTGCCCCCCCCCTTTTCTGCGCATCTATTGTTTTTCTTTTTCTTTTTTTTTTTCCCCTCAACTTTTTGATCGCACTAGAAAGATATCTCACTCGGTTATGGACCGTATTGTTGCGTAATGTCCGAACGTGTATATTGCATGTATATTGATATTGATACATAGCCCCCTGTATCAGCATCGAGGTTGCGTGTCGCTTCGAATCCCTCTTCGAGTCGCCTCGAAACACGCGCGTACTATCTGTATACCGTTGAACGAAGCTCGATTCCGGGATGCGATCGAATTTGTCGAACAAAAAGTGTTTGACAAAGGTGATGACTTCTTTTCTTTTTTTTTCTCCCTTTTGTTGGAAGACTGGATAGAAACTGCGAAATGAAATTTTCCGAAAGATAGCGCCGTGCAGGATCCGATTAAAATTGACTGTCTCTAAAATAAGAAGCACATGGGAGAAAATTTCATTTCGAGGAGTGTTCTCCGCCGGCTTTGAAAAAAAAAGAAGAGAAAGGAGATCACCCCTGTCACATAGCTGTGCGGCAAATACCATCGTTTCCTACGTACTCCGACCCTTTTACACGATCCTTTCGAAACAATCAAGTCGAATTCCATAAAAAAAAAAAAAAATAAATGGATAAATGAAACGACAATGGCGTGATCCTCTAAATTGAACCGCGCGCGGAACACGCGTGTTTTAACAAGAGCAGATGAAAAAAAGGAAAAAAGAAGAAAGGTGAAAAAAAAAAGTGCCATCGTACAGTAGCAACAGTTTTTGTCAATTTTCGAAACGATTCTCCAACGTGACGTGCAACACTTTTTTCTCCCCCTCGCTCTCTCTCCCTTTCTCTCTATCTCTCTCTCTCCGGACCATTCTAATTTACCGCTGTCGCCAATCGAAAAACACGGGACAATCCTGTCGCTTGCATAGAGAGCTTCTGACGCATTACGCGACTGGGGGAACGAGAGGTTAAAAGAAAAAAGGAAAAAAGACGAGAAAGCAGAACGAGAATCACGGGGCCAAGCACCAAAAAAAAAAAAAAAAAAAAAAAAAAAAATGCGTGGCCACGGGTTTCTACGCTCTGGCGTATCTTCTTTTCTTTTTTTCTATTTTTTTTCTTTTTTCAATTGTTTAACAACGAGCAAAACGCAGGGAACACGTTGACAAAGCTTTCTGTCGCGATCGTAAGGAAAGAGAGAGGCAAAATAAAAGAAGAAAGAGGGCCACGCAGCTCGATCGTCGGCCATTTTGGTACCCGTTCGCCTCTCGCGATCTCTCTCTTCGACCAGGGACTGTTTTTTTTTTCTCTCTCTCTGTTCAAGTATCCCCTCTCTATTTAATTGTCGATAATCATATCACGTTGTATTCTCTATGTTTCAATCTGTTTCTTTTTCTTTTTTTTTTTCCTTCTGTACTCGTGAGCGTAAATCAGCTCAGCTGTTGTTATGGTTGCGGAGTCGCAGTTGAACCTAGTGTTGAACTTATTTGCAGTAGAATATTATTAATTTGACAGCTTTTACGATATCCCATCTCCACATTTTTTATATTACGAATGCCAATAACCGCTGACTTTTGTCCAGCCACCAATGGGCGGTTTGGTTCGCTGGCGTGGATGATAATCGTCTCACCCACCCTCCGATGGATATCTCGCCACCCTCTCTGCCACCCTTTTTTCCCAACCACCCCTTTTCGTCTGTCTGTTCTCTGTCTATTCTCTTATATATATCTCTTTGATTTCTCGTAGCTTTCAGTAGCGAGTGGATGTGTGTGTTCATAATAAGTCTTGTAATTCACGCACGCGAACCAAAAAACCCTTTCGGCGGTCCTCTCAAGTCGGCTTTTGGCAGCACACGAATTGCTTGGGTGATGAGGAGGGGCTCCCGTTGTGTCCATCCGCGCGATCCACCTCCCCCCTCCCCCCGGACGAACCGATCGATCGCTCGGACCGGGGCCAAAATTCATTCCCACGTTCGCAATCGTAATTTGACTCGCAATTTCTCGCTACCGTCGTTGACGTCCGATCTTCTTCTGTTTTATTTTTTCGAAACACGTCTGGGGGCCAGTACGATGTAAAAATTACAGGATCGTCGTTTTGGAAGCGCGGCAGGCTTCGTACGTGTTATATCGCTTAACGATCTTCCCCCCCCCCTTTAGATAGATCCCTCCCTTTTCTCCACGTTCGTTTCTCATTGAAGAGAAAAGCAAAAGGAAACATATTCTCTGCTGGATGGCTGCCTGTTCGATCAGGGGGGATAAACACGCAAAAAGAAAGAAAAAGAAAGGGGGACACGATCTTCACGAGAGGAAAACAGAAAAAGAAAGAGAAATAAAAGGGGAAACGTCGAGGAACCGCGAAAGAAATCTGATCGATCACCCAAGCAGAACGAACCAACCCCCCTTCTCCCGGGCCATTATTTGCATGACCAGACTCTGTGTTTGTAGCAAATTATATCTCTTACGCAGTTGCAAAAGTTATTACATAGTTATTATTCTTCTGATTATTACGACATATATATATATATATATATATATATATATATTCGCTGGTTGTCATTTTATATATCTTGTTTGTGGCGCGAAGGTTCTTCTTCATTAACGACACACTTTTTCTTTTTTTCTTTCCACGTTGTCTTTCTTTTTTTCCTTTTTATTTTACTCTCTATCTCTATCTCGCTGTCTCTGTTGCAGTTTGCAATTCGATTATTACTAATTTGCCTTTGACACGCGTGAGAAATTCGATCGATGATCGCTTTGCGAAGAGAGGAGACTCTTGTTCGATTCCAGTTGCAGTTTTTTCTTTTCCTTTTTTTTTTTTTTTTTTTAAATTTCCTCTTCAAGTACACGTCACTTGTATTTCTGTGTATTGAATTTTTAAGTACATTTTGCACGCTTCTTTATGGTGATACTGTGGTACCATTACTTTCGCTCGCGGCGATTGTCGTTACCGTTACTTTTAACGATTAATTACATAGCGATCTCATTCCGTTCTTTCACTCTTTCCGTTTTGTTCGTTTCTTCAAGTATCTTTTTTTTTTTCTTCTTCATTTTCACACGTATATAATACTCTGTCTGGTAGGTTGTTAACCGCTTCTGAACCTAACGTTTTTTGCTAACACCGATACCAGTTCTTTGGATTTTGATGTTTAATCTATTTTTTTTTCTCTTTTTTTTTTTGCTGCATTTGTCTATATTCATATATATATACATACACACACGCGCACACACACACACACACACATATATACATATATCTCGATAATCTTTCCCTAGATACGAGTGTACGTGTGTGTTTCTGTGTGTGTGTACATATAATATGCATACATTTCTCGCTCTCCGGGGGTAATCAAAGGAACTATAGTAGCCGTAGCTGGGCAGAGATTTTTCGCTTTGGTCGAGCCTTTTCATTCTTTTTCTTTCTTTTTTTTTATTTGTCACCGTTGGTAAAGTTTCTTCGGCTCCATCGCTCTACTTGTTTTCGATTCGATTTTATTTGTTCTTTTTCTTTTTAATCGTCTTAATATTTTACCCCCCTCTCGTAACGTCTTCAAATTTCTTCAATGTTCTGCGATAGAAAGAACAAGCACAGCGAAGAATATACACAGTGTTCTCCAGTCGCGTTCATATTATATATATACATACACACTAATGTACGTATTACGATTTGTTGTTTTTCTCCTCGTCTTGCTGCAGCCAGGTTTCTCAGTCTCTGTTTGGCATCCCCGATCGAACAAATGGTGGGAGGGGAAAAAAAAAAAAAGGAAAAAGAACGAAAAAGCTTAGACGAGCCGCGATCGTTGCTTCTCCCATGTATCCCGCACACACAGACCTAGTGTTAACACTAAACGTTCAGTCTAGTCGTTGCGCTGAATGGCCCGCTGAGAAGAGGGCTTCCACACCTGATTCGCAAAATCAAATCGATCGATTCTTTCCTGCATAGAGAATGGCGTATGTCACGATTAACACTCTGAATCACACTTCAGTTCGTTTCTTTTTTCTCTCTCTCTCTCTCTCTCTCTCTCACTTTCACTTCTCTACTACCTTTTGCAACAACAGCCCTTCTCTCAAGTAACAATCGTAGAAGGAAGAATTTGCGAATCAAATGATCCTCGTTTGTAGGCACGCTCGTTTGCAACACGAAGTGCTGGGAATGTCGGCCCAAGTGAAAAAAAAAAAAAAAAAAAAAAAAGAAAAGAGAATCGAGAAATGAAAGAAAAGAAAAAAAAAAGCAGAGAAGACAGTTATACGATTACAGTTTACGGGCTCACTCGCGTTAGAAAAGTGAAACGAGTCCTTTGTTCTCGCCCATCTTCGAATCACGCCAATTCTTTTTCTCACTGAACGTGTATCGTGTCGTGTCGTGAAAGAAAAGAAAAGAAAAAAAAGAACGATCACGATGGCAGCAAGCTGATGTTATTGACCTTGCTCGAACGAAATGATTGATCGATTGATTGAAAAAAAAAAAAACGACACGATCAGTGTTTACAGAGTACAATGTCTATCGACTCACGATATATAATAGAAAGTAGGGAACGACCAGTTTGAATGAAAGAAAAGAAACAAAAACCAAGTTCTACTGCAAATTTTCCTCTTAATTCGACCTGCGCGAACGATCGACTTTCGCGGATGTGAGTGTTTGTTTCTTTTTCACAGCAGAGACCAAAGAGAAAGCTAGAAGAGAGGAAAGGTGTCACTCGTGATCCATCAATGCCGACGTGTCAGGTCGATCGTTCGCGCACCAGTAGCATATTAATTAATATTCGTATATACGATCCGATT
This sequence comes from Tetragonisca angustula, assembly GCA_036937485.2. Lineage (NCBI taxonomy): Eukaryota > Metazoa > Arthropoda > Insecta > Hymenoptera > Apidae > Tetragonisca > Tetragonisca angustula. The sequence continues at coordinate 2,325 of JAWNGG020000505.1, read as the reverse complement.
TTTTAGAGCATGTAATGTACCGTGAATATGCTCTAACACTGAACTGAGTTTGAATGTGCGTGTGCGTGTGCGTGTATGTGTGTGTGTGTGTGTGTGTGTGTGTCCAATGATTTCGAGAAAGACAGGACACTTGTCTTCTTCGCTCTGTATGTGAAACACCAGCGCGAATGAGAGCGTGGTTGAGAACGAGCGAATGACACTGTTGAGAGTTGTGTTTTTTTTTTTTTTCTCTCTCTCCACCCACCTCCTACTCCACGTAACTATCGTTCGCATGAATCTCGGATGGCATCCGTTTTATAAATATATTCTGGCACATTTTCTTTCAGTTACTGGACACCCTCCCGGTGTGCCAAGATTTTAATCGACAAGTGTGCAACCGTCCCGCCTGCAAGTTTATCCATCTCAGTGACGGTGAGTTTCCGACCCTAACCACACGCCTCCGTCGAAAATCGACGTTTTTCTCGTTTTCTTCTGGAAAGTTACCTTCGTTTTTACTTCGTTCTTCCTCTCGTCTCGTTGTACGACACTTCGTTCGATTAACTGAATTTTCTTCCAGCGGCGCAAGACGGTGAGTACAGTGACATCACAGATCGTTGCGAGATTATGCGAGCCTTTGGATTCGTGGATTTTTTGAAGGGAGAGTGATTATTTGAAAAGAATTCGATTCGATTTGTTCGGTTAACACGTTGAACGCCGTAAGTTTCGATCCCACCCGGCTACCTTCTTCTTTCTTTTTATAACTGGAAGTAAATAATAATAATTGATTACATTATTATTATTATATAATAATAAGATAATCATATATTATATTATTATTATTGGTAGTTAAGTAAATAATAATTATTTTTTTTCTACAACTGGAAGTAAATAATAATTATTATATTATTATTATTATATAATAGTAAAATAATCATGTAGTTAAGTAAATAATAATTATTGTATCATTATTACTATATAATAGTAAAATAATCATATATTACATTATTATTAGTAGTTGACTAAATAATAATATATCATATTATTGTCATTATATTTACATAAAACAATCATGTGTCATAATTTTGTATCCATTTCGTGCAACCAAGTAGAGCTTTTCATTCGACACTAGTACGCTGAAAATTTCGCCTGAATCAAGTAAAAATAAAATCCCTAGCACCATTTAGTTGAAATTCAAGCACACGATAAGTTCAAGGTCGAGCCACGCGGCCTCGAAAGGAGAAATCTTTGCGCGAAATATGATTAGCATTGAACAAATCGTATTTGATTCATACGGCAGTCAACGTGTTGAACTACGAATTTATGACCACGGTTTACTTATCTAAAAGTTCGTCGAATCAGGATTTCCCAGTCTCACACTCGGCTATAGACGGTCGCGGCCATCGAATAATAACCGACCCTACGGAACATTTGTATTTTGCTCGGCCATTTTGCTGTTGGCCACCGCGCGTTCACCGCAAAACAATCACCGCTCGCAATATGCGACGTATGACAAATCTATTGGCCACCGCTGTTTCGAAACTGCGTCGCAACTTCGTCAAAGTTACAAATTACTCGACTGGCCGCCAACTAATAAAAATAATCGCTCGCCATTAGACAGACGTGCATGTAGCGAGCGGATCGCTGGAATTTCGCGTCGAGCTCGTGGAAATTGTAGAAAAAGGAAGGGGGGGAGGGCGTTGAAATCACCGACAATTATTTCACCGACATTGTTTAGATACCGACACATTGAAATCACCAAACAAATTGTATTACCGACGTTACTAAACGTCGATTCTAAGGTAAAGCGATTCAAACTGACATTTGTAGATACAAACGATAAATTTGTCAATTGTTAATTGGCCAATTATTATAAATTATATATCAATTGTACCTGCGAGAGAGAACTATTAAGGGGTCAGGACAGTTTGAGATTTTCAAAAAATCGATCCTTTTTTTTTTTGATCTTAAATAGTAGTTTGAAGTTTTAGAAATGAGATACAAAAGCTTTTAAGGGGGTATTCTGGTGTCAAGTGCGTGTTTTTTCAACTTTGTTGTGGAATTTTTTGCAAAGAAACTATAACACCTTTCGCAGTCAAATTGACAAGGTTCATTTGCACGTATTTCAACGACGTTTCGAAAATTTTTTGGGACGAAAAAAGTTAAAATTAGTGGCACTGCATACTCTCAAACATAGTCGCTTTTAAAAAAAGATCGTCTCACGGTGTCCATGATTCCAAGCCACTTTGCTCGTCGGAAATGAAAAAAATGTAAATGTTTCTTGATTAGTACGAGTTTGGCTATGAGCAGGTATCAAAAACAAAAGAGAACAGTCGGTAATTGAAAAAG
>JAWNGG020000504.1:0-36472 GCA_036937485.2 Tetragonisca angustula | reverse complement strand
TCGATTCCTTTTCTTTTGTCAGTGTCGAGTGCCTTCTAAGAAGCGTGTCAAACGATAATTAAGTGACTCGCGTGTCGAGCACTCCCGCGAGAAAAACTCCCGGGGAATCACAAATGAACTTCACAAGACCTCCGTCGAGGCCCTGTGTGGCCGAGTTGCAGCTTCCTCGCGGAGAACGAAATTTTAATAGGCATTTGATCAACCTGAGCGACCTGAATTGTCCCTGTTTCATAAAACGTTTCATGGATGAAACTGAATGGACGCTCGACGAAGGCTCGCTGCGCCAAAGGTATTACGCTCGATCACGAATGCCCCGTCGTATTAAATACATACTGCAAATAACATCGGCGATAACTATCGGGGATATTAAATATTTAACACGATGAAATTGTTCTTCTCATTCCCGATGTGGCCAGAGATATTTAGAAACAGATGATAAATGTATTTTCTTTTTTTTTTTTTTTTTATGAAAAATCACACAAGCACAGTTGACGTCGCGTCAATAATTTTTCGAAACGTTCAAGAGGTACAATGAAAAATGTTGATCGACAGTGTGTTGAGAATATAACTTCTCTGTATATGATTTTATAATCGTCGGTGTTGTGAATTTATAACTCTGTTCGTGTCATTAAAACGCGGAAGATGATGTATTACATATAATACATACATATGATACTAATATCAATCACTATAAAAATATATCAATTCACTATAAAAATTTAAAATGCTCCAAGAGAGAAGCGAAGGCCCGACTTTGAATTAGCTTCTCACGCTACTTTTACGTATGTACTTGCGTCTTTGACCACTTGCGCTGGCAACTGATTGCGGACCATAACGAGTGACCATAACCGTACACAGCAATTCGTCGCTTTCTTTTTCTTTCGAACTCGTCAGTATATCACTGGAAATTATTATATGCTTTTTAATGAATTTATTATATGCTTTGCCCGAGTTATACTTGGATATACTGGAGAAAATGTTGCAATTTGGGACACAAAAATATTCTCGTCGTGGCACGTCATTTCAGCGCCAGTGGTTAAATCACCTCCCCCGTTCCCCTCTGCTAGATCGCAAATAGCCACCGCAATTCCCCGCCGTTTACGCTGAAAATGGTTACGCTTTCAAAAGATACACACGCAATTTCCCGGGAATTGAGGCGTGCTCTGGATATTGTAGATCAGCGAGAGAGATTCCTTAGGGCGGTGCGCGAAGCTTAAAGCAAAGAGAAAAATGGTACGGTGTAAACGCAGCAGCAAGCCACAGTGACGACGTCGTCAACGACGACGACGACGACGGAGGCGACCTCGGAGGGCTGCACGGGGCTCTCGAGTGCCGGAAAGTTTGGCAGGCCTAGGCTTTTTATCCCTAGACCAGACGTAAAGGAGCGTACTTACACACTCCATACTCCCCGTTTCCCGAGTCTACTTCGGCCTCGACCCCTTCTTCTCTCTCCTCTCGACCCTCATCCACTTTCCGTCCTTCTTCGTGCACGCTTCCCACCAACCCCCGAAACCGATATAGATATATATATATCCGGCCAGGGTTTTCCTTTTCGTCTCGTCGAGACATTAAAAATCCCTTGCTTTTTCCAGGCCCTTGAAAAAGGGCGCGGTGCCCACTCCTCCACTCGCTGTTTCCCCTTCTTTCTTCCCCTTCGTTCGTTCAAAGCATCGGAACAGTTGGTCGAAAAGTGCGATAAACTTCGTAGAACTTTTAAGAATTTATTATCGGAGGATAGACGAGCGTAATTCGTCTCTTCGTGTTGCACAATTGGGGGTAGTTTTAGTGTGATATCTCGTGGCGAGAGGCTTGGTTCATATTCTCCGTTTTCCTTCTAGAAAACTTGCTATTTGTCTCGAAATATATGTACAAGGTGGAAAGAAAAGTTCGTCTGTGAATGAATGAATTCTACACCTTCGATTCGACGGAAATACATGTGAAAAACCTGCGGCAAATTTGACTGAATTTCAAGGTCAAATTTTTTCTCTTTTTTTGCATTGTATTTCACTTATCGCGAAGATAAAACTTTTCCAAGGAATTATAGGTCGCAACCTAATAGTTCTCTTGAAAAATGGCAAAAGAGTTTTTTTTAACAGTGCGGACTAACAGCGACTTTATGGTTCTATTTTTTGCATTATATTCTACTCATGGTGCGAAGGTGAAATTTTTCAAAAGAATTATAAATTGCAATCTAATAGTTCTCTTGAAAAATAGCGAAAAAGTTTCTCAATCATTTAACACTACGTCCTAACAGCGACTTTATGATTCTATTTTTTTCTATTGTATTCTACTTATCACGAAGGTAAAACTTTTTCAAGGAACCTTATGTCGTAGCTTAGTAGTTCTTTTGAAAAATGACAAAAAAGTTTTTGATCACATTGCGTTCTAACAGCGACTTTATGATTCTATTTTTTTCTATTGTATTCTACTTATCACGAAGGTAAAACTTTTTCAAGGAACCTTACGTCGCAGCTTAATAGTTCTTTCGAAAAATGACAAAAATGTTTCTTGATCATATTGCGTCCTAACAGCGACTTTATGATTCTATTTTTTCTATTGTATTCTACTCGTCACGAAGGTAAAACTTTTTCAAGGAACCTTACGTCGCAGCTTAATAGTTCTTTCGAAAAATGACAAAAAAGTTCCTTGATCATATTGCGTCCTAACAGCGACTTTATAGTTCTGAACGCGTGGCTGTCCATATCATCTAATGCTAACAGTTATTTTTATCATTTGATTCTTTAGACTCATACTGATGCTACAAGTGTGACAAATCAAACGTTAGTGAAACCTAATACGAAAATTGAAGTCGCTGTTAGGACGCGCGCTTCTTACAAAACTTTTCTATCATTTTTCAAAAGAACTATTAGATTGTGGCCCATGGTTCTTTAGAAAAGTTTTACCTTCGTGACGAGCAAAAAAAGAAAATTTTGACTTTGAATTTCAAAATCAAGATGAATTCCAGGTTCTTCATTTCCATCAAATCGAAGATATAGAATTCATTTGATTCGTGATAGCTAACAAACTTTTCTTTCCACTTTGTATTCGCGAACAAGGGAGGGGGAGGGAGGGAGATGGGAAGGTTGTACGTCTCGGGGAACGCGGCCACTTATCGAATAACCCTCGACAAAAGTCGCGGCGAAATAGGCTGTCCTTCTCCGTTCTCGTTGTCGCGGCGGCTGCCGTCCCTTTAACGAACAGCTTTCCTAACGGGCGAAAGCTTTTCACGCGTCAAGATGCCAGCGGCAAGAGAAGTTTCTTCTCGTTCTACTGATGCGTGATTTACCGCCGCTCCGGGGGTTTACTGTTGTCGGGGGGAGAGCCTCGACAATGAGCGCACCTGTCCCATAGAACGGCGTTGTATCTTCGAATCTTCGCGTGTCTCGCTCAACGTTTTCTCCTTCCTCTTTTCGGATTGCTCGTTTTTCCTCCCTTTCTCTCCGTCTCTCTTGGCCGTCTTCCGGTAATTGGAAGATGCACCGCCGAGGAGCACTGCATTCTTCGAGGACTGCAGGTTAGGCGCGCGGTATTTGCCTATTTTTGAGGAAATTGGAAGATTTTCACTGTCGCGGCATGTTCTTGGAAGGATAGACCGACCGCGAAATGCACAAAAAATATGTTCCTCGAAAAGTGTAAAATATTGTCGCGAGAAATATCGTTGAGAAATAGACGAAATGTTTCTCTCTCTCTCTCTCTCTCTGCTTTTCTTGTTCGAGGCGTAAATACATTTTTCCTTTTCCGGTGGTACACGAACAAAGGATTAAAGCATTAAGAGATTCATTAAAGCATCGCGGAAGATTCACGCGCTCGACGCTAATTGTAAATATCTCTTTTCAAAAGCAATTTACTGTCTCTTGGCAAGCAAGGGGAGTAGTTTAAGTCGGGCAAGGATTTAATGGTAATTCCGTGAAACGGCTTGACACCGAGAAAAAAAATTCGCGCACGTTAATTTAAATTCCCCCCAGATTACGACCGACCGCGAGCGTAGGCAACAATTACGCGAGTTTCCTTTTCTTTCTTTTTTTTTTTTCGTTCTTTTCTCGTTCAAACGAACGTCCTTAATGATCGAGTTCACTCGTTGCGAACAAGGGGCGCATTTTCTTTTTCTTTGTTTTATTTAAGCTTTGAAAAATCTCATTTGAGGTTTATCACAGCTATATCAGTACAGAATATGAATATAAATACTTTATATATCAAGGTTACAGTCTTTAGAGAAATTGCGGACGTAGTAGCAGGGATACTCGGTGATTTAGCAATTAGTATGACTTTTAGGGGGGAAGAAAAATTTGTATTTACCGAGGATCTTTTTGGTGATGGTAGAGACTGCATTGTCACAATATACGATCGATGTCTTCGAGTTTTATTGGTTGTATCTGCATTCAGCATCACATACGGAACAAGGAAACTCGTAAGCCAGGTTATAATGATTAGCTCTGATGCGATTTTTTTATTAAGATCTTCGTGAGTTCAATTGATCCATCTGGATGAGCAATATAAAATATTTTCAAACATTCAAAACTTTCATCGATCTGTTGCCAAGCTTAATGTTAAATCCGACAAAAAGGAATTAATTTCGCTCGCGATAATTTGTTCAACGACATCCAGATAATATTAACATTAATAGGATATAGTTTACTTGGCGTATGAAATTTTTATCAAGCTTTCTACTTGAATGGGATATTGAAACGAGTTTAAAGAAGACCGCGTTCGCGGTCTCTTTTCGAGTAATAAATCACTCGATACGAACTGTTTCGTTCGTGTTCGCAATAAATTATGAATATTACGATCTCATTCAAGCCGAGTGAATTTTAAATTCGCGGGAGGGAAAAAAAAAGTTCAATCTCGTCCGCGTTGAGGTGATTATAGATTTATTCTGATACGATCCCCATGAATTTCACTGTTCCGTCAAACTCGTACGAGTATTTCGTTTTTACGCGAGCGAAATACATTTTTGTGAAAATTTCCTCTCGTGTGATTAACGCACAAAACGAAAAAAGAGAGAAAAAGAGAGAAGCAAAAGTTATTATATAAAATTACATATTATTATATAATATTATATAAAAGTTATTACGTAAAATATATATAAATAATAAAATTATATTATATTATATTAATAAATATATAAAGTTATTATTTTTTAACTTTCAACTATTCATAATTCGCTCTGTCTTTCTGTCTCTCTCTCTCTCTCTCAGTTATTATATATATAATAGTTATTATTTTCCAACTTTCAACTTTTCATAACTCATTCTCTCTTTCTCTCTCTCTCTCTCTCTCTGCGGTTCAAAACCACCCAACTTGCTAAAACTCCGGAAGCAACTCGATTCCAGAGAGCTTTCGTTTCGTTATACAAAAACACGTTCGCGTTCCCAACATTTTTGGCCACCTTGCTAGGCAATTTCACGAAATTTCTCTCTCTCTCTTTCTGTCTCGAGTTTTCTTCAACAGTCTCGATCGCAAGTCACAGTTTCCACCTATGCGCGCGAAAATTGCAGAGAGTTTTCGACCTTCGGCGTCGGTAAACGAAGAAACCGGGCTGGGGCAAGAACTCGCTGGCGAAAAATATGGATGGCAATAAAAAGCGGGAGAGGAACGAACGAGAGGCAGGAGAAGAACACGACCTGGTTCCCGGAAAACAACGGGTACCGTTAACGGGTTCCCATGGCCGGTGAAGAACCGTGGCGAACACGCGGTACACGCGAAACACAGCTTGTAATCGGAACATCGTGGCCGATCGTTGTACCCCGATAACGCGAAGCGTGGATCATCTTGCGCGAGCAACGCATTCCTACGCTAATCGTGCCCTTGCAACGTTTCTTCGACGTTGCCACGCGCGAGGCAGGAACGAACAGTACTCGAGAGAAAGAGAGAGATCTAGTACTCGAGTACCGATGTGGTAAATGGCTGCCGAGATGGATCGTTGCGCCTGGTAACGATTTAACCCCCGATGGAAAATGACAAGCACCGAGCACAGATGATCCTGGGAGATTCCAATGTCTCCTCTTCGTCTTCTTCTTCCTCCTTCTCCTCCTCCTCTGAGAGGTTCGTGGTTTCCGAGTCATTCTTCATTGTTCGGTCGGGCCACGTGGGAACCACGCCGAGAATAATATCGAACTGTTGCCGATTGTTGTTAGCCCATTTTTCTTTTTTCTGGGTCGCTTTCATTGGCCGAGCCGCCAGGGTTCATTGGATCGTTGGGAAACATCGAGGAAGGAAAGGGAGAGGGGGGGAGGAGGAGGAGGAGGAGGAGGAGGGGAGGATCGATCGAGAAAGTTTATGGGAAGATCTCGATGGATGGATTCTCTTTCTCTGGGAAACTGCCGCGACGTAAATTGCCCCTCGATGGTAACTGTCCTCCAGAACGGGAATGGGATTGACAAATCTCTCCTTAGTTCAGAGGCAAGGCTTCGAGAAGGGGGCAAAAACGTTGATACGTAAGTGGGAAATGGCTGCAATTTGTTTACGTTATGCCCGGTGAAATATACGCGGCGCTGGCAAAACTCGCGTCACTCCGTTGAACCAGACGATTTAACAGGAGCGGAAGTTGAAGTTGCCGTTCCACTGGAACCAGCATACCGTCGAGCGGCAAAGTTATAATTATCGCACCTCGTATAATGCACGTTAAGTGAAAGGTTCCCCCCACGGCGTTTCGCCAGAGCTTGACACTTCTGACGCCGAAGAACAAGAACTTGTCTTTGCGAAACACAAGCGATTCGAATGCAAGCAGTCGAGACTGTTGGAGTTGTCTCTGGCTAAATCTAACGACAGAGAGAGATAGAGAGAGAGAGAGAGAGGGGAAGAATCTCATTTGCATTCGTGCGAAAGGCCAGCGACGAATGTCCTTATCCTATTCGGTGAATTTACGAGAGGTATTTGCAGAAATTTTTACTCCCCCCACCCCCTCAAGACGCGAGATTCCAAGATCTCTGCCGAAATGGAAATGGTAGATTACCCAAGTGGGTTGGATAATTCCCACGAAGCCTCTACAAATTGCCCAATAATTCACCCTGATCCCCCCTCCCACTGTTCAAAGTCAAACTCGATCCAACCATCGAGCATCGATCGATCGCGTTTATAGATACCGATTCACGATCAACGATTTGTCTTGCGGAGAGAGACGTGTCGTGACGCAACTCTCTCTCTCTCTCTCTCTCCTCTCTCTCTCTCTCTCCTTCGTTCAGAGATACGTCCGTGGGAAATTCGTAGAGGAGATAAGGAAGAGAGTGGAGGCTTCTTCGAGCTGTTGGCCGGCATTGTCCGCCGCTGACAAAGCTTCTTCTATCCGGGGGCATTAAACGCAATTAACCGATGTGTCCCTACGCGCAGGGCTGGCCCTTCGAAGGCATAATGGCGCCGCGAGTGGGACTACAACGAAGACACGCTCTCTCACTCTCTCTCTGAAGCGGTGTATCGTGATCAGTATACAAAAGCGACCTGCCGCGTAATTAACTGGCCGACCGGTCCAGCGTGAATCTTCGTGGCTCGATCCATTTGTCCCTTTGGACGGCTCGAATTTTGTTGCCATTCTCATGGGCGCTTCGTTTCAACGAAAAGGGGAGGGGGAGGGGAGAATTGAGAAGGATCTTTGACACCACGTGCTGTAATATTGCCTAAAGAGCTCCTCTGTGGCGTTAAACAGCTCAACTCGCCTCGTTCGCTAATCCAGCAAATCGTGTTATCCACGTAATAACGAGCGAGGGACACGTTTCAGAGAATCGCGTGTTGAAACGCGTGCACGACAGTATTCTTTCTTTCTATCGAATTTTAATTTTTTTTAATTCTCTTCCCTCTGTCGAGCAACGTTCCCTTTTTTTCTTTTTTTTGTTTTTTTTTTTTTTTTTTTTTGTTTTTGGTCTTTCCGTTATACGCGTATAATACGCTCGTATCGATACGACGGATCCATATGGAAATTGTTATTGGATTAATTTTTCGCCGTTGCGGATAACATTCCCGTTTTATCATACCGCGTATTAATATCGTACATCGCTGGATATTTATTCGTGTATTTAAACATATTCATATCGGGCAGAATGTTATTCACCTGGGCGAACGGATTGAAATCAATAATAGCCGGGAACCCGGCGCGCGTCCATTTACCTATCAGCAGCGAGGGGGAGCAGGGGGTGGGTGGTTGGGAGTGGGCATGATATCGCGATAGGCTGATATTAAAAAAAATCCCCGTCGAAAAGAAAAAAGAAAAAAAAAAAATCAAACGGCAATCCCGCGTCGACAAACGCCGGCCAGGCAAAAATCATCCTCGCGTTACCGTTTTCTACCTCATCTCTCCGCCCCCCCCTTGCTACCCCCCTGGCCCCCTCTCACTAGGGTTTTTCACACAGTGCAGAAACGAGTTGTCGTTCCGGCATTAATAATCCCACCGCGCGGGGTCCACTCGCCGCTGACGCTAACCATCACGTCCGCGAAATCCCTATTTAATTTGTCATTGTGTTTACGGCTGACACTAACGAGATTCCCGCGGCAACGCAATAATGACGTCTACGCGAGATTACTATTTAATTCGTCGTTTCCGACGGATGATCCATCTCGACACGCGAGACCCTTTTTTTTTTTTTAAAGCTTCGCCTCGGCTGTCGAAACTTCGACACACTTCTTTCTAGCAAGATCTAGGATCTAGTGGGTGTTATTGTTGTGATATTTTCTTGCTTTTAGGGAATAAAGAAAAGTCGGACGCAACGAGACCTGAATTCTTGATCCGGTTCTTTTTTTCTATTTTATTATGATACTATGTATACTATAATAATAATATTATATATACTATAATACTAATACTATATATATTATAATACTCTAATACTATAATACTATAATATTATAATACTATAATACTGTAATACTGTAATACTATAATACTAATATAATTATAGTAAAGTATATAACTATATAAAAGAAAATGATTAGAATTTTGGAAACGTGGATACGATAAAACAGGAAATGAAGGCAACTTCAACTGAGAAACTATAGTGCACAGCTATTTCGCCTAATGGAAATAGTTTGGCTCATCATAGATGAATTTCACACCTTCGATTTGATGGAAATACACGTGAAGAGCCTGTAAAAACTTTTCCAAGGAATCCAATAGTTCTTTTGAAAAATGGCAAAAAAGTTTCTCAATCATTCAACACGGCAAACTAACAGTGACTTTATGGTTCTGGACGAGTGAGTGTCTATTTCACGTAGTTTTTGTATTAGGTTTCACTAACATTTGGTTTATCATAGATGTAGCATCACTATGAATCTAAATGATTGAATGATGAAACCAACTGTTAACATTATTTGGAATATAAATGTTACGTACAAAAACAGCCATGCGTTCAGAACCATAAAGTTGTTGCTAGGACGGAATGATGTTTAATGATTAACCTAACCGTCGAGAATATTTGCAATATTTTCTCAGCTTTGAGTATATTTTAAATACAACCCAGGCAAAGCAAATAACAAATTTATTACTTCTTAGTCTCTCTTCTGAATTCGAAAAGAAGACGACTTATTGTACACGGTTTTGTCACTCGTTATGGTCCGTGAACCAGTTACCACCGCAAGAGGTTAAGAAACTTTTACCCATTTTTCAAAAGAACTATCAAGCTTCCAAAAGCGTTACCTTCGCGATAAGTAGAAAGCAAGGTAAAAACAATTTTTTCGACCTCGAAGTTCAATCGAAGATGTAGAATTCATTTACGACAGCCACGGACAAACTTTCTTTCCTTTCCCCCACCCTGTACACAGTCGTAAATTTGGACGAATAATTACGTAATCACGATAAATAAATTCCGCGAGATTTTTTCGGCACATACCACGTACATAAATTATTATTATTATTATTATTATACGAAGGAATGAAAATTACTCTGAATGAACGAGGCGTCGAGATTACTCCTTGGAAAGTCGATTCACGTTGCGGCGCACGAAATTTCGTCAAGAGTTGAGTCGTCTGCGCGGCTCGGTGACGAACTTTCCGTCCTAGCGTGCGACGACAGGAAAATTTCGCTCCCCTTCGCGCGCGTGCAGGCGAACTTGACAGGAATTAGATTAGAAATTCTGGAGTGAGAGAGAGAGAGAGAGAGAGAGAGAGAGAGAGAGAGAGAGGTGTCCGGATGATTCTTGCCGGGACGGTGTCTGCCCTTCAACGAGAATCACCGTGAGAAATTGCGAGGTCCGCGATGACTCCGGACGAACGTGAGGTGTGTCGCGAAGAACGAAACGAGAGAGACAGTGGCAGAGGAAGGCGAAGGAAGATGAAAAACCAGTCTCGTTCGAAAGAGACGGACGCGAGCGGAAGGATTGTCGCCTCTCAAAATTGTTTTACAATCCCCCGACTACGCCCTGGTAGAATTTCTAACCAAAAAAAAAAAAAAAAAAAAAGTACGACCGAGTTGAAATTTCACGCGACGCGTCGTAATTTCTCTCTCATCAAACAGAGTAGATTATCCCTCGAAAGACGATCCTTTAAAAAAAAAAAAAAAAAAAAAAAAAAACGACATCGATCGAGCCCGCGTGTCATTTCCCTGGATCATCGGCAGAACATCGGTCGGTTTTTATACACGTTATAGATCCAAATTTAGCGGGACGCGTCGGCTAATTTATCAACGTAATCGAAACTGAAAATAATAACAGCCGACGACCGGGGTCGGGTCTTGTTAAACATTGACGAGCATCGAACGCTTCTTTCATCTCGTATTCCCTGTAATTCGTTGCACGCTCGAAATTCATGGATCCGCGGCCCGACGCTATTTTCCGCGATATTTATGAAATATGCTGTAATATTCGCGAGACGGGAACATATTCGATGGAAAGAAAACCAGGGGGAGGGAGGGGCGCAGGGGGCGGAGGGGGGAGATACAAGGTTCGTCAGCGGCGATGAATTTTCTATATAAAATTTCATGATAATAATGTTAAATTTCTCGCGAGCGGGCGTACATCGCCTGTTAAATTCAAAATCGATTACGCAGTTAATTAAAGGGTAGACCGGTGACGTTGAGAACGATCGGTTTTATATTAGAGACACGTGGCAGTTCACAGTGGATGATTTTATTTTTCTTCCTCTCTTTTTATACGTACCAAAACAAAACAAAACAAAACAAAACAAAAAAAAGAGAGCATCAAGTACGAAATATCTCCAAAGATTTTTGAAAATATAATCAACGATCGAAGATTGAGATTTGCGTCAATCGAATAAACGCCGTACGTTTTTAGTTCTGACAGTTCGTACATTCTCGGAACTCGAATAAACTATTGCACAACGAACCTTTCTTATTTATTACAATCTGCTTTTTATCCTTTGGATGGTAAACAAAAATTAAGAAAAAGAAAAAATTTAGATTTTGAAATCCGTGGTTCATACGACAAAGATACATCCGGTGAAGATCTCCTCCAAATTTCAAGTCAACTAAAACGTGAGATATCCCGTTGGCCAATTTAACAAGTATGAATTTGAGAAAAACACATTTGAAGTTCTTGTTACCCGTTGTACAAAAATACTCGTACTTACAATCAATCGAGCAGTACAAAGGATAGAATATCATAAAATAATAATAATAATACAAAAATAAATAAATAACAATATCGTAAAATAAAATATTTTTTGAGAAAAACACATTTGAAGTGTTTGTTAACCGTTGTACAAAAAATATTCATACTTACGTTGCGAGCAGTACACAGTTTTCTTTAAATCCATCTATAACTTTGCTAATTTTGCAAATTCAAGCAAATCTTTTTACACAGACATTTTCGAAAGCACATACTTTGAGAAAATGTAAAAAAAAAAAGTTGATGTTTTGAAACCGAATTACCAGAATACCTTGTTAACTTAAGAGCCCCTTCACAGCATACAGAGAGTGTTACATCGTGCTGGTCTTTGCGTTCACGATTTCGTTGTCCCGATTTGCTCGAGTCGCGAGACACGACAGATTGAAAGTTTTGTTTCCATTTACTCGCCCTCTGTGAAAAGACGCGTCGTGAAACGCCGCTGGAGGCCCGCGAAACGTTTCCCGATCGCTTCTCGAGTGAAAAGAACCGAAGGGAAAAGAGCAAGGAATTTAACCGCGTATTAAGGACACGAGGGTTTCTTCCATACAAATTGGCGCGCGTGCTGGTTCCCGAGGACCATTCGAGGGGGACCATTGAAAACTGAAAGAGCCCCCACATCCAGCGCCGCTTCAACCTCTCGCTCAGCTGAGTTCCACGAGAGGCAAACTACTGAATTATGACGCGCTACCCCCGGGGGACTCTTCCCTTCTCGTTCAAGAAGTCTAGACATTTTGATTTTATAACCGGGGCCGCCTGTGTGTGTTTCGGATATTTAGCCGGGTTCGAGTGGCGCGCGCGGTCCACCCTCTCGACCGCGTGAGTTTACCTTGGCCCGGGCCAGCCTCCGGACGAGAGAGATTTGCTTTTTACTCGAAACGTCGCCGCACGAGGAGCGTGTGCTCGCGCGTAATTGCTACCCCCCCTCCCCCCTCATTCTGCCCCTATACCCCATCGTCCCGGCAAACGAGGTTTTCGCCACGGATTTTTGATACTCCGGCCGACTTCAAAGTGGACATCATCATCGTCCGGCCCCCCCTTGTTTGCCAATGGGGTATTACGAGGATTTTGGATATGTAATCCTTATTGAGTTACACACTCGCGTTACGAGAGAGCAAAATATTTATCGTCGCGCGATCTCGATGATCTACGCGTCGCATGAACAGACACCTTGTTTTGAAAAAATGGGAAAATACAGAGAGAAATACTCGTTGATACTCTGTTTGATGTATTAGGTACAGAGTGGAAAGAAAAGTTTGTCCGTGGTTATCATAGATGAAGGTCAAAAGAATTTTTTTTTTCTTTTTGCATTGTATTCTACTCATCGCGAAGGTGAAACTTTTGCAAAGAATTATAGATTGCAATCTAATAGGTTTCTTAAAAAATGGCAAAAAAGTTTTTTAATCTTTTCACACTGCGTCCTAACAGCGACTTTGTGGTTCTAACTTTTGCATTGTATTTTACTCATCGCGAAGGTGAAACTTTTTCAAAGAATTAGAGATTGCAATCTGATAGTTCTCTTGAGAAATGGCAAAAAAGTTTCTCAATCATTTAACACTGCGTCCTAACAGCGACTTTATGGTCCTATTTTTTGCATTGTATTCTACTCATTACGAAGGCGAAACTTTTCCAAAGAATTATAGATTGCAATCTAATAGTTCTCTTGATAAATGGCGAAAAAGTTTCTCAATCATCTAATACTACGTCCTAACAGCGACTTTATGATTCTATTTTTTTCTATTGTATTCTACTCGTCACGAAGATAAAACTTTTTCAAAAAACCATACGTTGCAGCTCAAAAATTCCTTTGAAAAATGACAAAAATGTTTCTTAATCATTTAACATTGCGTCCTAACAGCAACTTTATGGTTCGAAACGCGTGGATGTCCACATCACGTAATATTTATATTTCGAGTAATGTTGACAGTTAGTTTCATCATTTGATTACTTACACTCACATTGATGCTACAACTATAATAAATCAAAAGTTAGTGAAACCTAATACGAAAATTGAAGTCGCTGTTAGGACGCGCGCTTCTTACAAAACTTTTCTATCATTTTTCAAAAGAACTATTAGGTTCCAAATAGTTCTTTGGGAAAGTTTCATTTTCGCGACGAGTAGGATACAATGCAAAAAAAATTTGGTCAAGGTCAATTTTGCGACATGTATCTCCATCAAACCGAACGTGCGGAATTTGTCAATGATAGCCACGGGCAAACTTTTCTTTTCCTCAGCCATCAAAATTACTGTAATTACACTTGCGTCGAAAAGTTTGAAAAATGAACGAAACGTAATACGCCTGTCGTGGCTTGACACTCTTCTCCGATGACAAATAAGAGAGAACAGGGGCGTGCAGGAAGAAAGGGATGACGCTCCATTGTCAAAGGGAAAATTCTTCCGGTCTTTCGTGAATAATGGCTGAACGTCAGACCCAGGAAGGACCGTGATTCGCTACGAGAGAGAGAGAGAGAGAGAGAGAGGGAGAGATTGCACGGACAAGTGTTTCTAAATCGGTTGTTAACATAATGCGCCATCATTTCGCGTATTTGTCGGCAACTACCAGCCGTCTGGATTTTACAATTGAGGATGTAGCTCGTGCTCGCGCGTCAGTGCGATTTTTCATTTACACAATAGCAATCGTCCCTTCCTCCCCACTCCCGTTCACTGTTATCCAACATACGAGATCAGACTGAACAACGTATCGAACGAAATGCGCATTCTGTAGCGCTCTTTTCGACTGAAACTTCAATCCAGAACAAAAAAAAAAAAGGAGGGGGAAAAAATTTGTCAGTACTGACAAAATTCGATTCGACAGCGATTGTTTTATCGGAATGGTGAATAAAGTTGTCGCGCGTAACGCGAATAAATCACGCCGCGGCGGTTTAATGACAGTTCTAAATCAAGATTAAAACGAGCCCGGAGATCGTTCGTTATAAAGCTGTAAAGAGACAGCCTCGAATTCAAGCACATAATTCCGAGCGTGTTAACGACCATCGACGACACGTTTATGGGGCCCCGGTTCTGCCGTTTTATTATCCGCGCGAGCACGACGTCGAATTACATTAAAAGACACGCACGAGAAACGGGTGGTGGGGAAAGAGAAAGAGAGAGAATACAGATCTGATCTTTCAAAAAGATCGGCAAGAAAGGCAACGAGATTTTGGCCATTCGCGAAAGAGAACCGTCTCTACAGAGCCCCTGCCCTTTCCTTTCATTTCCTCCTTCATCCCCCGTCTGCCAATTTTTTCCCACCCTCCCTTCCCCCCTCTTTCTCTCTCTTTTTTTCTTTCTCGTCGTAAGTACCATTCATCGAGCGAGCTCTAATTGAAGCGAATTCGCCCAGCGAGAGAGGGAAAATATCGGGAAAAATTTTTTTTTTTTTTTTTTTTTTTTTTTCGTTTCACCGGCCGACAGTGATCTCTACGTGCCGTATGATCGATATCCCGTGGAAGTGTCTGATGCTGTGATTGGATGTAGAAAAAAAAAAAAAGAAAAAAGAAAGAAAGAAAGAGCAAAAAAGAGAAAAGCAAGAACAAAGGAAAAGCGACGTTTCGAGCTTGGTCGGCGGACCAGACGAGAAAGAGAGACAGAGAGAAGGCAGGGAGAGACTATCGTCGTCGAACGACGAATTAAATGACGTTTTCGTATTCAGTCGCGAGGACAGCCAACCCCTCGGTAGATAAAAGAGAGATTCCACTCTCTCTGTCTGCCTCTCTCCTCTTTCTTCGTTCGTTCAACTCCGTATCGCCGCAGATCTCCTCTCTTTGTCCATCGTTTCGCTTCCTATTTGCTCGTTTATCC
The DNA here is from genome assembly GCA_036937485.2 of Tetragonisca angustula. NCBI lineage: Eukaryota > Metazoa > Arthropoda > Insecta > Hymenoptera > Apidae > Tetragonisca > Tetragonisca angustula. The sequence goes on along the minus strand of JAWNGG020000504.1, from coordinate 21,129 downwards.
TTCCGCCGGCTGATCTATGCTACAGTTTACAGGGGGATTTTGTCATTTAGCCTCGAAAAGAGACACGCGCTTTGGAACCAAGCCACCGGGCGATACCTATGAAATATTACTCTCTCTCTCTCTCTTTCTCTCTCTCTTCCAACTTGCCCAAGTTGGTCTCTCCTCTATCGTTTATCTCTCCGTTCTTTCTTTTTTGCTTCGATTCGGCGAGAGCTTGGTTTTTACTCGGCCTCTGAACCGGCGAAAAAGCACGGATTCGATTTTCGTCACGTCGAGACGCTCTCACGCAGCGTTCACAGCGGCAAAGTATATTTTCCGAACGTCCGGTGAAAGCCGATTTTTTTTAACGCCGCCGAATTTTTTGTCGAGGACACCCCACGCTCGATATACGTCCCGTTTTTCCGGTTCTTTCTGACGTCTTATCGATCGTTTATGGATACCAAATACGATCCAGGCATTGCTCTCGACGTCGTGATTCGTTTCTCGCCCAAAAAGTTGCTGGAAAGTGTATCTGTAGGATAATTTCACCTCGTGAGTTTGCAAAAAAGAAAAAAAAAAAAAAGAAAAGAAAAGAAAAAATTGGAACAATACCGAGGTGTGGAAGAAAGTATTTTCTACGTTGACTCTGGCTAAAATGGGATTCCGAACGACGCCCAGTGTTGGCAAATCGGATCGAAGTTCTTAATCCCGTGGATTATTGGAAACTTGCTTTCGCGCTGGCTAACCCTATTAGCAACTCTTTTACGAGATTCTGTTTGCGGGAACTTTGTTGCAATTCCGTCGTGGAATGACAAATATGTAACGTCACGAGGTTCGTTGCGAATGCTTTTTACAAAAATTGCGCTCCCGCAGGCGTCGAATTACCGATCGAATCTCTTGTCGATAATCGCGGGATCTGTACTTAAAAATAATTTAATATAATTTGGCAAAGACGTCAAAATGTTCCATATTTAATCTGTTCGACTATTCATGAAATTCATACCATATATATATGTAAATGATCATTCTTTATTATTATTATTTATTTATTTATTTTATCTATTGCATAGTATGAGAATTATAAACAAGATAAAAGATATTGATACACTGCACATTCAAAAACGGCAGAACTAATCCAATTTAATTTCAAACTAACACAATGTGGCAAATCAATGCGACACAAAGTTCGAAATTAACGCAAACTGAAATTATTATTAACATCGTGACTGATGACTGGTGAGATTATTTCTTCAAGAAAGTATAAAAGATTCTCATTCAGAATCTCGAGATGGAAAGTAACGAGCATTCTGAATGTCATCGAGGAATGGTTCGCTTTCGAATTCTATTCGTCTGCACCACCCTGTTCAAATTAGTTTGGCGACGCGAACCTGTTGCACAGGTTAGGGGTTAGTCCATTGTCGAAAATCGTTAAAGCGTTAAAATGTATTATTAACTGATAAACGCGACACTTATTAGCTGTGTAATACTTCCCATCGTTGTCGTCTTCCTGTTCATATCCACGCTGATGCACAGCTTTGCTCAATTAATGCTAGTCTCTACGCAATAACTTATATTACAATTATTATTAATTTTATAATTTTAATATTATTAATTTTAATAATTTCTCTTTGATCGTCCTTTCGTTGTCACGAATGATGAGCGTTTGATTTTGATCCCGTTTGATTTTCGTGCAGTTTGTTCCTTTCATACATTCATTTCGAAGTTTACGCTGCGATATTTTATGTTTCGTTGCAGATCTCCTCCGTTGCGTTCGACGATTCAGAAAAATCTCTTTTAAACTTCAGTTGCAGCCGCATCTGAATCGTGACCGCATTTTCCTACTCGAATGAAATCTTAGTAGACTTAGTAGACTGAATCAAGTTAAACTTGCAATTAGATAGATAATTAGCACATAAATAGATACTTTCAGCGAACATTTTGTTAAATGTGAAAGTTTTTGAATAAGATATCACACGCGATCAACGAATTTAATTCTGTTTTAGGAATCATCGTCATATTATATTTGACACGAAAGAGCATCCCTTGCACACATCCTTGATCAACGATCGCTCAAACGGCAAATAATTCAGGGCGCATGGAATCGGCTTAATATCGCCGATCCGTTTAATACCGGGGACGAAATTAAAATACAAAATTTGACCACGGTCGCGGCGCCGGCACGATTTCCCCCTTTCCTCCTCTCCCCTCCCCCCCCCTCCCACCCCGGTGTACGATGATGCGTACACGTACGGTATCATGAATCAGCCTGGTGGGCTGGGCGCGGATGGGTCTCGATATTCATCTGTTTGTCCACCCTGTGCAAATTTTGCGCCCGGTCGCTCTTTCCATTTTCTCTGAACAAGCTTGGCGCGAGACTCGCCGCGCAAATAAACTACAGCCTGATAAATTAGAACCGTCCTCTCTCTCTCTCTCTCTCTCTCTCTGTCTGTCTGTCTTTCTTTCTCGCGTGTCGAGGGAAACACGCGTGTACACATACACCCCCTCCCAAAAGTATCAGGACACTCGCAGTAAATGAAATAAATTTGGAAAACCATTGGGATATTGTTACAATTTCTTCAATTTATTTCAAAGTTAGTTGCATTAGGCCGGGAGAGGTATATACAGTTTACATTATAGTAACAATAACATTGATTTTGCACAAGAAAGTTAAATTTTCTTTTCGTCGACATATCCACCGCGTTTTTTTTTTTTTTTTTTTTTTTTATTATTTGTTCGACTAATTTCGGTGTCCGTTTTATTAGTTTTTTTCTATTGTTTCTGGTACTACTTGGTTCCACGCATTTTGTAGTGTTTCACAAGTCATTTTGGGACTTTGGACACACTTTACGTATCTTCTGATCTAATTCATCCCAAATCTTCTCTAGTGGTTCAGATCGGAGGATTATGGGGGCCAGTGCATTGTTTTTGATTCATCGCACTGTTACAATGTTACTGATAGTCTTTATGAATCCTCGCAGCGTGTTTAGAATCGTTGTCACACGTGAAAATAAAATTTTAGCCTCCCAAATGGTATGGCATGATACGTAAAATAGACAAATATTGTTCTTTCTTCAAAATCCCTACGATTTTTATTAAATCACCAACACTATTTGCTCCAATACACCACTGTGACTATTATTGACCACCTTCCCGTGTTTAACTGTGGGTATGTAGATACAGTCAGGAATCATTTTTTCCTCGTCTTCTAAAAACATAAGCTCGCCGCAGCCGAACACTTCAAATTTAGATTCGTCGGTCCATAAAACCTTTTTTCAACTCTTCGACCGACCAATTTCGATGATTTTTAACCCACTGTAGTCTTTTTACTTTATTTCGTGGTCTCAGTAACAATTTTTTTTTTATAGTTACGCATCCACGAAAAAAATTACAATTTATACTAAATAAGCAGGTGTATGTACACTCGCTTATTTTAATAACAGTTACTAGAACACAGATATACTTTCCCGGATTAATTTTATTGTACAATCTTGTTATACGTACTCTATTTACTCTATTTGATAATAATACTTGAAAACAATTTGACATATGTCATGTATTCTACATTCTACTGTTTATACGTCAAAAATCTTACCAAGTTGCATATAATGTATCTTATATCATCGTGCAAATATGAAGGCCAGAAATAACCGTGGCATACTTCCGTTTAATTTTAACAATATTTCAGAATGAATTTCTTTCCACGCTTCTTCTAATTTCTTCCATAAGTCTTCTTTTTTTGTTTTTTATTTTGGACACATTTCCGAAGGCTTCTGTCCAATTCATCCCATAATACGTCAATTCGATTTTTTAAATATATATATACATATCTTTGATATACTTTGAAATATTTATTCAGATCGTATACGTTAAATATCAGTTTTGTTTTCAAGTATTACTATAAAATAGAGCAAATAGAGCACGTACGACAAGATTGTACGATGAAATTAATCCAGAAAATTATATCTAGCATTATATCTATTATTATATCTATATATTCCAGTAACTGTTTAGATCGAAATAAGCAAGTGTCCGGCGACTTGTGGACGGGAGTGTACATACACGCACGTGCGTATTTCGACGTTTCACGCGCAAGCCACAACCAGGCGAATTGATTCAGGGAACGGCGCGTGCGGCCGTCGCGAATTAACGTAATGGACGATGGCCAAAGTGATGGGGGGGCGGGGAAAGGGGAGGGAGGGGGGGCACAGACTTTCAAAGCGGCCCTCGAAAATCCCCGGCTGTCGCTCGATTTCTCCGTAAACAACGATTAAAAACACCCGCGGACGCACGCCGCGTTCCCCGGGCTCCGATTCAGAGCACCGATTCCGGGACTAATTTTCGAGAACGGGGGTGAGGGGGGTGGACGAGTGAAAACGCTACTAGCTGAAAGTCTCTGCAATCACCGTGCGTTTCGTAATTTTATTATCGTGCATATTTAACTCTAATTATCCGTGGGCTTAAACTCTTCCCGGCCGTGGCATTTCATTTGGCGTTTCATTAATTTATTTTACGTTTATAAATTCATGTTACGGCGCGGGGCAGCGTGCACGAGTCACGCGTAATTAGTTAAACGAATCGTAATATCTGGCGGACAACGCCGGGAGAGCGATGAGCAAAGAGTATAAATTTGATTATTTTTTTACTTTTTCTTTCTTTCTTTTCTTTTTTTTTTTTTTTTTTTTTTGGCAATGTAAACCGGGATGCGAATTGCATTTTCGCGTTTCGCGCGTGTACGTTTGTTTTTTTCGTTTTCTTTGCCAAGATTTTTAGAAACCCCTTTGCAAGCACTCGCGGTAGGGTTGTGGAGATGCGCTGGCGGAAGGATGGAAGGGTCGAATAATTGAGTTGTTGAATCGGGGGTACCGAGTATTTTCATACGCTGCAATCGCCGGTGGTAATTAAGTTACCCAGAGAGAGACAGAGAGAGAAAGAAAGAGCCTGACGAATTACCTTCTTTCAAGCTTTTTAATTGCGGCTGTATTTAGAAATCACCTATGAAATCATCCAACGTATGAAAGCGCTCTTTCTATTTCCGACAAATTGGAGCATTAACCGCGTCCAACTAAGGATTGGCGTCGCAGCTATTTAACACGTTTTAAGTAAGAAGGTAAAGATGGATATGACCGAGTCAATTAATCGTCCTTTCTCAATGTATTTTCGAAATCAGATGAATTTGAAACCAGAAAGAAAGAGAGAGAGAGAGAGAGAGAGAGAGAGAGAGAGAGAGAGAGAGAAAGCACAGAGGGGCGGAAACAACGGGCGAACGTTCTCAGACTCGGTCGCGGATATTAAATCTGCGCGTAAATGATGAAAACGATTCAAATGCTCGAAACGGCAATCTCGTCGCTAAAAGCGCACCGCGATATTCGATTATTCGCCGGTTGGCCGTGTAAAGTGTGTTTGAACGATATTAATCCCGGCGTTGCCGTTTAATTGGAAATTATTTATTTCGCCATTATTTCCAGAAATTCCGTTTTTCCAGAAAAAAAAAAAAAAAAGAAAAAAAAGGAAAAATGAGAAAAAACACAGACCCCGAAATTGATTTCCTACGTATGTTACTTCGTTACCCAGGATTTTCGAAATTTTTAATTTCCAGCGACCGCCCGTGCTTTTAATATCGCGACAAACATAAAGCCGGCAGAAATGGTTCTTTCTATTTATCGCGGTAAATAAAAATCCCCGGCCGAAGAAAAAAAGAAAAAAGAAAAAAACGGCAAACGGTGGAAGGAATATTCAGCGAAGGAGCCAAAAACGTAGCGAGTTTTTCCAAGTGAAATTTACGCGTGTGTGTGTATGTGTGTGTGTGTGTACACCGACCGGCAACCGCGTCGCGTCGCGCAGACATCCGTGAAAATCATTTCCGGAATGTTGGTGGATTCCGGCGAACGATACGACGAATTTAACGTTTAAACGTGCTGTGGCTCTTCTTCGTAGCGCAAACATCGATGGAAACGCTCCACCGTAAACAAGTTTCGTTTTTCTCAGTACGGGGACGGGCCTCGGTACTTCTTTCGGCATGATAACAGGTTCTATCGACGAGGAGAAAGAGAGAGAGATTCCTTCAGCGAGTGCAATGCCATCCGCCAAAGAAACGACGCGACAACGCTCCTATTCTTCGAAAATTTTACTCGCACAAGCTACGAGTGGCTGAGCGAATCGCGTTAAAAGAAAATTCTCATTCAGGTTATCAATCGCCAAAAATGGAAAATAAAGGGAATGAAGGTCGTGAAAACAGGCGAGCGGTTCGAAAAAGAAAAAAACGTGTCCACGCCGGGAAGTTTGAAATTAACATAATTGCGGATGGAAGACGAGAATTCTCGTTTTTTCGTGTTTCAAACGTTGCGGACTGGTGAACGTTCCTTTGCGTTGTAGGGGACACGCCCCAATTATATGTAATTTATATCATACAATATTATATATAATTATGTATCACAATGTTATATAACTTTTCAAGAAGTAGGGAAATTGTTTTCAAACATACCACAAACATACAAGAAACGTTACTAAAATATCTCTAAAATGAGAAATAAGTAATAACTTTAATTATTAATAAAATAATACACTTGTCGAATGCTATACACTCTCTTGAACCCTTTCAATCATGTGTTAAATAATTCGAAAAAATTACGAGAAAATACAGGCTATATGTTTGCTCAGAGCGTACCTCAATGTGTTAATATAAATATAAAATAAATAACAGTTAAAATCTAAGATACATAATAAATAGACTCTTAAATATTTAGATACAAAAATATATATTTAACAATATTTAATAATAATATAATAGTATTATTTAATTATTTAATAGTAATATTTAACAATATTTCATCAATTAAAGAAGTGCACACGTGCGTTGTACAAAGTCTCCCTGTTGCTCCAAAAAAGTGCCCTGGGAGCAGGTTGAGTACGCAATGTATTTTAAAAAAAAAAACCCTATGTCGAAGCAACGAGACCAAGAATCGCTCTCTGAAAGAGGAACGGAGAAAAAAGAGACAGAAAAGAAATGGAATAAAGAGAAGATTCAATTTCTCCCGTTGATTCCAAAAAAAAAAAAAAAAAAAAAAAAGAAAAAAAAAATTGGCATTCCGCGATCGTCGAGCCTATTTTCCCCTCCTGCGACGTCTGGTATGTCTGGCGAATGTACGAGGCGCCTGTGGCGTTAGATATCGAAAAGCCACGGCGGCGATTACCTCCCGTTTCGCAGCGGTGTCGGCGCGAGCTAAATAGTTCCCCGGGTAAGTGCTTCTCTCCGAGGCTTCTCCTGTAATACGACTCGTTAATCGTGTCAGCCGCCGATTTGTCGCTTCTTCGCGTGGTACACGGCGCACGGTACAAAACGAGCGCGATTACGCGTGCAATAGCGACTCTCTCTCTCTCTCTCTCTCTCTCTGGCCAGATTTATCGGCCGGACGCAGCTCGCACGAGAAACGATCGCAAGAGGCGAATCGACGCCTCCGGCCTGTTTACTCCCGGAGATTTCTGCCTTCGAGGACAGCCAGCGTGCCACGGCACGCTCTTGGAAAAATCCTCCGCCATTTTTCCCCCCAACCCGATTTATACCTGTCGCCTGTGTACCCCTCTTCCATGACTCGACGTAGTTAAAATTATTGGAACTTTATCGTTGCTAATTTCGAGTGAACAGATCGAGATTATGCTCCCTCGTCCCTGTGACGCGTCATTCTCATTACTCGAAACGTAAATTTCTGACGTGGAGTCGAAACAGCCTGAAAGGACATTAACTTCGAGGCCTGAACAAGCTTCCAGGGAGCATGAAAGCACGCGAAAGAGAAAAAATTCGAAAGCTAAATTGAAAGAAAATCGTAAAAAAATCCCCCACGTTGGGAATGAGCATCGCTCTACGTCGACTGGAACGTGAAACAATCGACGTTGAATGAAAATCAAAGTTCCATCGAGAAAACTAATTTTTCGTCCGTTTCTTTGATAAAAGATACACTCGTCTGGATGAAACGACAAAGAAAACCAATCGGTACAACGTAGATTGTTGAAATAATCGTTGACGAAAAGGTGGAAAATCTTACGTCGTCTATACTAGAGACCGAATCGGTATCAGTAAATACTGGTATTTTTAGGTTACTATTCGATTACGTTCGATGAAACCGAAATGGTGCGAATATCGGTATGATGCTATCAAAACGATGTTAGATTGGTAGATGTATTTCGGTATAATACCGATAAATGAAATATTAATACATTAGAAAAGGGAAAAGAGACAATGATTAAATGTTTTCATAAAGCTGCCGATAGTAAATTTGATGGCGCTTTTACACTTTATTTATTTTTATTAGCTCTTTTGTTAGTTTTTTTTTTATTTTATTTATATTAGCGGCTAGCAGATGTTAAGGGCTACCTAGCAAAATGTTAATTATCGTTTGTGTTAACAATTTTCAGGTTCAAATATCGTAGTTCTTCAAATGTCCGAATATTTTTGCCACGCTGCATTTCGACATAGTTCAGTTTATTGTTTGATATTAAGAAAAGTACGTGCAGTAAATCAATAAAATTTATATTACTATAAACTATAACGAATGTTCTATTAAATTATTCAAATTTACTATTACAAACAATCGAAAACAACAACAATATTTTGAATAGCACGAATTGAATATTAATAAGAGTCACTGTACGTAGAAAATGAAAACTGTGTTTTCGTCAGTAAAGTGGTATTATATTTCGATATTTTTACCGTTGTGGACATCGAATACCGATAAAATACGTATGAAAATACCGGTACGACCGTCTTATACCGGTATTAAAACCGATTTCCCAAATAGCGGTTGTATTACGATAATATGGAAGCAAATACCGGTATAATACCTAAACCTCACAATATTTCGATTTCAGTCTCTGGGTATAATACCTAAACCGCAAAATATTTCGGTTTTCAGTCTCTGGTCTACACGCGTACGCGCGCGCAAGCGATGGTAGGAGAAGGTTTTAATCGAAGCGATTTGTCCTTTCGTCGGCACAAACGATCGCGATTACGCCGACCACGAGCGATGCAGATTTATCGGAGGAATCCCGATCGCTGGAGAAACGGCCTCGTCCTCTCTCTCTCTCTCTCCTCTGCCTGCCTCCGCCTCCACACGTCGACTTTCCTTTTTCATTTCGATCGTCTTGCCTGCCACCACGGGGCAGACGGCGAGAGAAACCGGTTCCCCGCCGCGTGGAATTCCAGGCTTTCCTCCCCAAGCGAATCCTCCTCCTACCGTGACTCCGAACGTGACTCTGCACGACCGCTTGCCGAGTCCTTGCGTTCGCGTCGCCCGTGGAATTCTCGTTCGACCCATTTTTCCACCTTCGACCATTCTTTCGTCCACTCTCGCCCGTTTTCGCGTGGAACTTTGGACTCTTTCGGAGAATGAGAGAATAAAATAGACAAACTTGGCATTTGTTCTCGAATGTTGGCGCTTTCGCGGCGGGCAACGTAGTAGTTCGTCATTTCAAAATTGGCGCCACCAGCCATAACGTATTATCACACTGTAGGTGGTAGCTATTTATTTAAATATATGCCAAAGAAAGATGATCAAATATTAAATGTTAATTTAGTAATTAATAATAAAATATTAAGTGCAAAGAAAGATGTTATTAAATATAAATATTGAAATATACTAAACAGGCTACAGATATACTAAAAGGATATTAAACGTTAAATGTAATTTAATATTGAATAATAAAATGTTAAATGTAAAGAAAGATGTTATTAAATATAAATATTGAAATATACTAAACAGACTACAAATCTACTAAAAAGATATTAAACGTTAAATGCAATTTAATATTTAATAATAAAATATTAAACGTGAAGAAAGATATTATCAAATATAAACTAAAGGAAGATATTATTAAATATTAAATGACGTTAAACTTGTTAAATTGTTATTACGTTTTCATTCATTAATATATTTTATATTTCAAGTTGTTAATAAATACACGAAGACAATGTTATGTAAGACGAACGTGTAAAAATGTTAAGTTAATTAAGTAAACTTTACATACCTGTAAATTCATCGCGCTCGCTCGATTAAAAACAATATTTTTCCCATACGCGTTCGTAACGTTTAATTATTCAAGTGAAGCATCACGCCGAGATGAATATTTCTTATACCTACAAATATCAGAATCTCGTCGTACTCTCAGCCATACGAAACTTTTGGAAATTATACGTCGTATCGAGCCAAACGTTTTTTGCTATTTCATCGCCCGTCGCGAATAACTGTCTTTTCATTCCAGTCGATATTAAAAGAGTCCTGTGTTCGCTCCCGTGTCAGCGGCGAGTGAAATTCTACCTTTTACTATTTGCGTGGACCACTCTTGAATAGAAGAGAGCTCTGGCTGTCGAGCTCTTCGTTCGAAAATGATAACGAAACGAAGAAAGGAAACACGCGAGACAGAGAGAGAGAGAGAGAGACAGGAGACAGGAGAGGCGCGTGCTAGCAAAACTTGCCCGGGTCATTGAATTTCTCGCAGAGCGGGCACCGCGTGAAAAACACTTTGCGGCGGTAACGCAATTAAAAACGGGCTGCAGCGAGCGCGGGATATCGCGGCCGAGAACGTGCACGGTATAACGAATTCCATAGTGACGCGTGTTGTGTTTCGGTAATGGCGCAGAGCCTGGCCGGGCCACCGTGGAAATCGTGTCAGCCGGCGCCGCGCCGCCACCGGATAATTCGAAAAATCTGAATGAAATTTAATTAACCCCGGGGATCCGTGGCGGCCTATTGATTCCCCTTGCTGTTCCGCTGCCACGGGTAGCTTCCCCTCTGTCGTTCGGGTCACCGCTCCTCGATTAAAATCATCTCTTTCCTCCATCCTTTTTTCTTTCTCCCGACCGATCGATCGGATTCAACAAGCTCGTGATTTTCTTTCTTTCGTTTCTTTTTCTTTCTCTTTTTTTTTTTTTTTTTTGTGGGAAGATCGAGAGACAGAGATAGCACGTACACTGAGTTCTGGACAACCAGAGACAGAGAGCATTAACGGAGGCGATTGGTCTTTTAAATTTTTACGGATATTAACATTTACATACGTTGTCTGCGTCCAGAGCTATTAGTTCGCGGATCAAGCTCTGTACGTTTGTCATCCATTTTCGATTGATTGCGGAATACGTAACTGGATCTGTGCATAATGAATTTCAATCTGTAGTGGTCCGCGTACCAATAATCCATTTCATAGTCGACTGTCGTAATAACGAAATCTGGCGAACGAACTCGTAAGAACGACGTTTATTGATTGTCATTCCTGCAGATTTTAACCTCCTGCGCTGGAATGACGTGGCACGAGAATTTTCTTTGTCTCAAAATTGCAATATTTTCTCTATTTCTATATTATTTCTATATTTTAAGTATACAATTAAATTAAGTATCAATTTAATACTACATAATTTTAAGTATATCGAAATACAACCGAGACGAAAGTAAATTTACTACTTAAATTCATAATATTAATTTAACAAGTAATATTATAATTCAATTATTAATATTGCTAATTTAATAAATTTTAAATAATAATAAATTTATTGCTTCTTCGTGATCTCTATCCAGTGATATACCGATGAATTCCAAAAGAAAATGAATTATTCTATACGATTTCGTCACTCATGGGCAACTAGATTGCGGACCATAACGAGTGACCAAAACCGTACGCAATAATTTCGCTTTCCTTTTGAACTCGTCGGTGTGATATCGCCGGATGGAAATTACTGAAAATGTAGAATAAATTTATTATTTGTTTTGCCTGTGTTACACTTAGGTGTACTTAAAAACTGAGGAAATATTGTAATTTTGAGACAAAAAATTCTCGACGTGCGTGACACGTCATTCCAGCGCAAGAGATTAAACACACTGGCCAGAGAGTACTGTACTCCCCCCTCCCCCCTCTCTCTCTCTCCCTGACAAATGGACACCGCGTATTATCTCGCCCCGGGAACAAATCATGCTTCACGACAGAAAAATTGCAGGTACCGGCGAGCGAGGCAGCTTCGATACGATTCCGCCTCTCCGTCGATACGTACGAGAGGGAGAGAGGTTAGGCGATCGCTATAAATCGCGTCATGAATCAAAAGGAAACGGCACGCTGTGAGAAACTGCATCGAAGACTGCCGCGTTTGCATAATACGGCTCGCACCGTGTCTCTTCTCTCTTCCACCGCCGGTAACTTTAATATTCTTAACGGCGGGGATTAACGAACGCTAAGAGGCGAGCCGCCTCTCTCCCGGCCTGAATTATCCCGCAGATTTCCCGAGCTGTAGCTCGGAGTTTGCGTTCTCTCTCTCTCTCTCTCTCTCGTCATACTGCCGCGCGCGCGATTGTTTTCAGTTTCATCAATTACGTACCGTCGACGCTCGTTCGTCATTTTTTTAAACGTTTATCAAAACGTCGAAAGGACGAAGTCTCCATCTAAAGATATTAACCCTTTGCCCTGGTTCGCGGACCATAACGAGTGACCGAACCGTATACAATAATTCGTCGCTGTATCACACCGAACAGAAATTATTGAGAAGTAATGAATTTATTATTCGTTTTGTCTGGGTTATACTTAGAAACTGAGAAGATATTGCGATTTTGGAACGAAAAATTCTCGACGTGCGTGGCACGTCATTTCAGTACAAGAGGTTAACCACTTGAGCTGGCAACTGATTGCGGACCATAACGAGTGACCGAACCGTATACAATAATTCGTCGCTTTCTTTTTTAACTCGCCAATACGACATTACTGGATAGAAATTATTGAGAAGTAATAAATTTATTATTTGCTTTACATTTAAATATACTTAAAACTCAGAAAATGTTGCAATTTGGGTTAGGTTTGGGTTAGAAATTTGGCAAACTTATTATTATTTTCAACGTGGCGTATACAATAATTCGTCCCTTTCTTTTTGAACTCGTCGGTACGACATTACTGGATAGAAATTATTGAGAAGTAATAAATTTATTTGTTTTGCCTGGGTTACATTTAAATATACTTAAAACTGAGAAACTGTTGCAATTTGGGGCAAAAAATTCTCGACATGCGTGGCACGTCATTCCAGCGCAAGAGATTAACGCTAGAACTCTACTGAAGCGGTCAAAATGACCAATTGATAATTTTCGTTTACATGCATTGTAAATGTAAAACAGTGTATTTTTAGGGATTTAAATGATTTTTTTATAAACTTGCATATTTTACGGTCTTTCCATTTTTTTCACTTTAATATCTCTGATGAAAATTCTATGCTTTAGTCCTTGGTAAATAAAGAAGCAAAGAATCTTCATAATGCAATATAGGATACACAAGCTTTAATTTATGTATTTTATTTATACGAAGACTCATTCGAGTCATTGTGTATATACGAAATATCTAAACAAAAGTTATCAATTGGTCACTTTGATCATTTCCAGTATAGTTCTCGTGTTAACACGTTCTTACGCGGGAGGAAAGGTTCGTTTTTCGTCGACTGCGGATAACATCTTTTTTTCTCAAGCAAACTGATAGACTGTGTCAAGTGAAACGTCATTCCAGCGCAAGAGGTTAAACATCCACACTTCCAAAGAAAACAGCTCACAATGTATTACTACGAATTCATCATCGAGTATTTTTCGCAAGCCTTGCACAAGTATCCGCTAGCCGAGTAAAAATTCCGATACGTTATCGATCGAATATACCGATTACACCGTTGCGGATTCCCCCCGCGGACGAGAATGTTCTCATTATCTTTTACGCAAGTAGCTCGAAGTCGCGCGAGAGAAAATGATTTCCTGCGGCCCGTGACGAGACACGTGTCACGCTTTGACGAGCACGCGCGTAAAGTACGAGAGCAGAGATCCCTCAGATCTTATCCAACCCGTTCAAATCGTTCAGATTTGTCACGGGACATCGTTGTTCCGCGACGTTCTCCTTTTTTTCCCCAAGGATGGAACTACGATTCTGCTCGAAAATCTGCACGAGACTCTCACTCGTCGTCTATTTTCTCGAACGTCAGCGATTCGCGAGCTTGCGAGTTACGCAACAATGATCGAAACGGGAAACGATGGAAATTATAAACGCGAGACAGGGACACTGTCGCGTCGCGTCGTTGCGCAACGACGTGTGAAAACGGCATAAATTAAGACGGCGATGGAGCTCGAGACGAGGTGTGTCGATCCACGGGCGAGTGAGCATCGGCCGCGACGTCGTTATGGCTTGGATAATAACCTTTAACAACCCGTGTTACTCGCGATCGTTGCGTTTCCACGCTTCGGAACGTTTCCGTGCATGTTGCAGGGAGATTACAGCGGGCGTACACGCGTTCAGAAAATGATAATCCCTGGGAAGTAACGTTGAACGGGAATGGGAGAACGCGACGACGCGTCAACGACTAATAAAACGTCGAACACGGTGTATCTCGAAGTTCGCGATTCGAGCTGAGAGGTGGAGGGGGAGAAAAATGTGAACAGGCGTGCGTAGAATATAAATACATAATTGAAAGTTCTTTGGTCGGTGCGAAAGAAAACAGTGATCGAGCAAACGGAGGAGTCCGCGGAATGCGGTAGAAAAAAAACGAATGTGAAAATCTACGCGGAGAAAACGCATGAAAAATGCAGCTGGCGTGCCGTAGCGTACGACAGTAGTACAACTGGAAACAGTAATGGACGTTGTTGAGGAAAGAAAGGGGAAAAAGAAAAAGACAGGTGCGATTGCCCCGTCTGCGAGAGAAGCATCTGACAAAACCGAAGGTAAAACGTAGATTCAACGACGGAACAAGAACGGTTCGTGCAAACGTATGCCAGTTTTGAAATCGCATTGTCCGCGATTTACAATCTTTCGCGCGTTCCTCGCGCAATTGTTACCGCCGAGGAGATAGAAGTTATTATTCGATTGTTTATCGGACGATATTCGTCTGGTACGTTGAAACGAGACGCTTTGTGTTTCGGTGGACTGTTCCGAGTCATTAGACCAAGTGCAAATGTCGTTTGTTTCAACGCGAAAGACTCTCACTCGACAACGACTCTCAGCAACCTTTTCCATTTTCACTGCGATTCTTCTTCGAGTGTATGACAGACGCTACAAGACAGGAGAGAAACTTTGAAACTTTTCAAAAGAGCGTATTTACCAACTGAAATCGTAAGAGACACAGAGACCGGCACACGCCCACAATCCAGATCTGGCGTCAGCCACTAGCGCGGACCATAACGAGTGACCGGATCGTACACAACGATCCGTCTTCTTTTTGAATTCATCTGGTACATCGCTGGATAGAAATTATCGAGAAGTAATAAATTTATTATTTGCTGTTCTGTCTCACTATGACTACACTCGTCTCGCTTATATCTCACACACACGCACGCACACTACACTCCAAGCCAAAAGACAGTCGACGACGTTTGGAAGGTTCGAGGGAGTCAGTCGTAAAAGAGAATCTTTCGAGACAACAACGTGACACACTTAATGTATTAAACATAACACTAATAAAAGAATATAATAATATAGACAATAGTATAATAGTATGAAAAAAAGGCAACCCTCCCAAGACAAAGAGACGAACATTTGAACTAGTTAGCATTCGTAACGCCGTGGTCAGTAAATTCCGTCTTGGAATTCTGGTACGAAACATTTGCTTCGTACATACTTAAAACTGAGAAGATATCAGAATTTTGGGACAGAAAATTCTCGACGTGCGTGAGACGTCATTCGAGGGCAGGAAATTAAAGGCCAATCGATATCGAACCAACTTCCAGAGGGCAAGTGGAAGCTGACGGTTTCGTCGAACAAGTTTCGAACTGGTGTTCCAATCCATAACCTCCGACTGCAACTAACCGAGGTTTTATCAAAGATGAAGCGACCTCGGTGCGACGAACATAACCTTCGATTCATTTGTTTCAGCAACGAGCAAGAGAGTGAAACTCATGGACGAAGCTAAGAAACGCGTTGTGGATCGACTGAAAGTCAGCGATCCACGAGCTGTCGACTGATTGCGGACCATAACGAGTGACCGAATTACCGTATACAATAATTCGTCGCTTTCTTTTTCTTTCTGGATAGAAATGACTGAGCAGTAATAAATTTATTATTTGTTCTGCCTATTTCACTTGAATATACTTAAAACTGAGAAGATATTACAATTTTGGAACAAAATTCCAGCGCAAGAGGTTAGCCAGAATATCGTTGGATCGGAAGAACATTGATCAAGCTTGGAAAAGCTTTTCTCAGAAAATCGTTCGGAAGAACCTGATCTTTCTCTCTCTGTCTTTATCTCTGTCTCTCTCGTCGATCGTAACAGCGTCCTCGGGCGACTTTCACTCGGCGAAAAAATACCGACGCGACGCAACAGCCCATCGCGAGAATCGCGAGTGCGTCTCGCGGGGGCGAAAAGGGACAAGAAAAACTCCTCGGCGTGAAACGATCGGCGTTGAAAAAGCAACTTGTTGTACGTCAGCGGTGTAATGGCTAGTAATTGTTTGTCGCAGGCAGAATTTCAGCTCGCGTGAAAGTTTCGTCCTCGCCAAGTATGAGCAAAATGCGGCGCGATCCACGCTCTCCTCTCTCTTAGGCGTCCTTTCCTCGTTGCTCGTGCGCTTTCGGTGCACCGCGAACCGGTACTTATATGTCCATGAACGCGTGACACACGGTCGATTCGAGCTGCAGAAACGTAGCGCGTTTCACCGCGGCATCGAGGCATTTCTTGCATTATTACATGTTTCTGGTTCTAGTAATCCTATACATTCAAAAAATAGTATTTATAAAATTATTTTTTATCCTTATTTTGTAATTAAAGATTTAATTACAATTATTTTAATTTTATTATTTTTTATGTATATTAATTTACAATATCCTTATATATTAAGAGATCCTGATAATTTTAAAATAGCAAATCCTATAGTTACTCCATCTCATATTAAACCTGAATGATATTTTTTATTTGCTTATTCTATTTTACGTTCAATTCCTAATAAATTAGGAGGAGTAATTATATTATTTATATCAATTTTTATTTTATTTTTTTTACCTTTAATAAATAATAATAAAATAAAAAATTTAAAATTTTATCCTATTAATAAATTTTTTTATTGAATATTTATTAATGTTTTTATTATATTAACATGATTAGGAATACAAGTAATTGAATATCCATATATTAATTTAAATAATATATTTACTATTTTATATTTTAGTTATTATATTTTTTTCCTCTTTTCTCCTCTCGTCGGTGCTTTGAAGAACCGCTACGCGTGGAACACCTTTGCCCTTGAAATTTTGTTTGCGAAATCGTACAAAAATCGACGGATCATCCCTCCTGATTTCAAATTAGTCGTCACATTTGCCGCGTAAATGTCGTCACCTGTGTGTATGGGAGATAAAATGTAAAATTTGGCGAAAATGGAGAATCTTGTTCGTTTCAACGAACACTTTTTACAGTAATTTGACTTTAAATTGATATTATTATCGATTAATTCACATCTTGACTTTTCTCCAAGTTTTTAAAAGAAGATCTTTTCGTTTTCGTCCACGTTTACCAATTTTTTTGAAGACTGAACTTCGAAACCTTTGAAAGCTTCGCTCGTTTCCATAAACGAGATACATGGTTCGACGCAGCGAATATGTACAACACCGTGCTCCAGTTTGTCCACCGATCCAACGCTTGTAGCAAAAACTGCAGAACAGCATTACGCGTTAGCCGTTATTCAGGATTTTCGACTTTAAGTTTTAAATTATCATCGTTTCAACTCTACACGCACTTTTTAACACTGGAACTACCAAAATAGTCAGTGGCCACTTGAATATTTTTGTTACATTGGACATTTCATAGATACAAAACAGTGTGTTTTTGAAGGCTTGAATGACTATTGGATATAACATATTTACAGATATAATCCATAGATATTTCCAGATATCTATATTTTACAAATACAAAATATTTTAAAATGGCATATTTTTGAATGATTCTTCGCAAAGTACATAAATAAAAAATATCTCATCTACCCTGTTGTGTCGTAAAGATTTTCTGTTTCTTTTACTTTAACGTCTCTGATACGAATTTTATGCTTCGGTCGTCGGTAGTTTTAGCGTTAAAATGTCTGGCTAGTGTAGTTTTAAGAATGTCCAATTATCGTTGTTCCGACGTCAGGCTACTTTGATAAATAAACGACGATCGAATGATTTCTTTTCAACTAATTAATAAAATCATTGGTTAGCAACTTACTGTTTTCACCAAATATTTGATCATCAAATAAAACAAACCGTACAAATGTGACAACTAATTTCAGTTTCTGTGAAACGAATCTTCGTGCTTTCTTTTTTTTTTTTTTTTTTCGTTGTCGAGAGGACAAGAGGTAAAAAAGGAACTAAAGTAGTCGGGAATGTTTGTATTTTGTGCGTATTAAAACTACTTGAATCACGGTACTTAAGACGAACAAATACAGTCGTGCGTCGTTTCGATTCGCCACTCGCCAGCGAAATGATTTATGCAGAAACGTAATCAGCTGTTTGTCCAGCATAAATACGAGAGTATAAATAAAACTCGCTCTAGATCGAGCCTTGCGTCACGCGTCAGCTCCAGGAAAATCACGAACGCAGAATATATGCATACCGCGTCTCGCGTTCTTCTTGCGAAACAGATAAGTCGGATAAGTCGAGAGAACGCGACGCGATTAATTCGCGAAGAAACGATCGTGCGGGGCGAGAAGGAAATTTAAAAGGCGCCAACTCAAATTGAAGACTCGCGCAATCGAAGCAACGATTCCATCGATCCTGGCGATCGATCGACTCGTTTCTTTCGAACACGTGGAGATAACTCCGCTCGGGCAGACTTTTTCAAGTCGTCTCGCTTGGGGACGAAGCTTCTAGAAAGGAAAGTGGGTTGAAAATAAGAACGATCGTCGGCGCCGATGTGGAAAATCGGTCGGGAAGTGTCACAAGGAGAAACACTAGGTGCATCGCCTAGGGTTACAAAACAACGACACTTGTCAATCGAGAAAGAGAGAGAACGCGTGGTTGCTCAATATTCTCGGCGCCGTCTGTCGTGTTTGCTATTTCCTATTCTACTTTTTCTTCCCTCTCTTTTTTCTTCATCTTCTTTTCCCCTCTCTGGCGAATTGCCTTTGCCATTCCAGAAATTTGTCTCCCGTGGATACATTTACGCTGGCTACGCGAAACTATGCTTTGCGCAATTAATTAATATAAATGGTTCGACATAAAAACCTCGAGTCGGCCAATTTGTGTCGCCCGTGTCACCAGTCCATATATCCGTCAGTCGCTTACCTGAAAAATAAAACGAACAGACGTGAAAGATCAAATCGGTAGAATACTCGTACGTTCGAATAATTATTATCTAGGCGCGTACGTTTTAAATATCGTTCGTTACATTAGCAATTCTTTCCTTTCTTTTTTTTTTTCATCGTATTTACGTAGCATCTGGTCGCATTCCAACTTCCCTTCTCCACGATTCGAAATTGAGAAACCACGAGATGTGTGGCGAAGCAGAAATAAACGAAAAGTTTATTCGCGGCCGAAAAACCAGAACAAATTCGAGGCAAGAAGAAGCGAGGCCGCAATTTACCTCGCTGCGATCTCCTCCGCCTCGCTAACACGCGCGTTTCGCAAGAAGAAGAAGAAGAAGAAGAAGAAGAAGAAGAAGAAGAAGAAGAAGAAGAAGCAGCGACATTACTATTCTACGTGGCCGCGGTTTCGCCGCGAGCGGCCGAGCCATTAAAAAATTCCACCGTTGCAAACGAGAAGAAACAGAGAGAGAGAGAGAGAGAGAGAGAGAGGTACGCAACATCGTCCTCGTCGTCGTTCCCCGCGGGCGTCGATTCCGCTTCGATAAACGACACTGTAACGCGAAGACCGGCCGTGGCGTGGAAGAAGAAGTCACGGAGGAGGAAGGAGAAACTTCACGAGAGGAGGACGATGGCGAGTTACGCGGTAAAACCTACGCGCGTTGTTCATCGCGCGGTATAAATAATCGAGCCCGGGCCAGGAATGCCTGGAACCGCGCTCGCACGAGCCGCGCGGCTGTTTTTCCTCATGCATTATTCACGATCGGTATGAGTGACGCGCGATCTCCGGGGGAATCGCGCGACCGATCACCCGCAGGCCCATTATTTCCAACCACCCTCCCCCCCACCCACCGTTCTTCCGCGCCCTTCCACCGGAAGCCACTGTCGGACCTGTACGCCCGCTGGACACGAACGCGTTATTCTTTTATTTTTCTTTTACCACCTTTTCACTTTCTGTCGACGTCTCGCGACACGCGCGACTCGAGAGAAGACAGATAAACTCGAAGAGAGGAAGAAGATCAGCTTCCCTTAATCAATTGCGCTGGCAACTGATTGCGGACCGTAACGAGTGACCAAACCGTACACAATAACTCGTCGCTTTCTTTTTGAACTCGACGGTACATCACTGGATAGAAATGATTGAGGATAGTAATAAATTTATTATTTGTTTTGCCTGGGATGTGCTTAGATATACTTAAAATTGAGGAAATATTGCAATTTTGGGACAAAGAATTCTCGACGTGACACGTGATCCAAGAGGTTAACCACTTGCGACTGATTGCGGACCGTAACGAGTAACCAAAACCGTACACAATAAAACTCGTCGCTTTCTTTTTGAACTCGACGGTATGATATCACTGCACAGAAAATTATTGAGAATAGTAATAAATATATCATTTCTTTTGCCCCGGTTATACTTAAACGTACTTAAAACTGAGAAAATTTTGCAATTTTGGAAACAAAAGATTCTCGACGTGCGTAGCACACGTCATTTCAGTGCAAGAGGTTAACCAGTTGCGCTGGCAATTGATTGCGGACCGTAACGAGTGACCAAATCGCATACAATAATTCGTCGCTTTCTTTTTGAACTCGACGGTATGATATCACTGCACAGAAAATTATTGAGAATAGTAATAAATATATTATTTCTTCTGTCCCGGTTATACTTAAACGTACTTAAAACTGAGAAAATTTTGCAATTTTGGAAACAAAAGATTCTCGACGTGCGTGGCACACGTCATTTCAGTGCAAGAGGTTAACCAGTTGCGCTGGCAATTGATTGCGGACCGTAACGAGTGACCAAACCGTACACAATAATTCGTCGCTTTCTTTTTAAACTCGATATCACCGGATAGAAAATTATTGAGAAGTAATAAATTTATCATTTGTTTTGCTCAAATAT
>JAWNGG020000503.1:0-37000 GCA_036937485.2 Tetragonisca angustula | reverse complement strand
TTTCTTTTCTTTTTTCGGCGCGGAACGCGTCAATTCGCGTGTCAGTCGCTTCTCAGAGCGTAATTAGACGCCGGTATCCGAGAATAACGATGCATCTCGATGCGAGAGATTCCACCTCGGATCCCGCGGACGCGGGCCCCGTGGGCTACCATTACTTCACCGATTCAGGGACGTTCAAATTGAACGTTGCTCGATAGCAGTCGGTCGGTACCCTATAACGGTCACGCTCAACTTGCGGTCCGTATCCTGCGGAAACGCCAGCCGCTCGCTATCAAAGTCGCAGTTTCACCAGCTGCCTCTCCACTGTTTTTCGTCTTTCCACGTTTCACTCGCGGTGCACGCGCTCGTTTTATTCGCGCCGGCGTAGCGGTACGCGATCGGCTATCGATATAATCATCGTGTACTCGGGAGGCAAGTAACAATTCCTCTCTCTCTCTCTCTCTCTCTCTCTCTCTCTCGAGTCGTACGAGCCGTGACAAGGTCGAGAGCGATTTTCGAAAGCGGTTGGTTCGCCGGCAGCCGTCACGAGACCGAGCTCAACACGCGTTGGTACGCGCGTTCGCGCGTGTAAATGGACAGGTACGATGGCACGCACGGTAGCGTACAACGACGACGACTTCGTCGAAGTTGGTCTTGGCGAACGGAGGAACGTGTTTACGTGGCAGCAACCCCGAAGCGGGGGAAAAGGGTATCAGGTGGGACGGTTGGCGATCGACGTGTTAATTACGCGCGGTTAATCGAAGGAGGTCGATCGTCCGGTGCAGCTCGTAAAGCGGGGGGAGGCCAGATTGGGTGGATCGGGACAGGAGGACGATCCTCGTTCAGGGATTACGGGATCACGGTTTAAGGCAGAAAACGGATACGTGGTTCGCGAGCGTGTTGGCACGCGTTACACACAGCCCGGTGCGCGGCGGTGTAGGTTTCCGCGCCACGTATCGGGCCACGGCCAATAGTATTCAGAAGCGAAGTATTCGAGTACCGGAGTGGATGGGCCCTACGTGATCGGAGTCGCCGATAGTACGGCCAGACTTATGGTGAGCCCTCGCGAATCGCATCCCGTGCAATAAATGTTGTAACGTATACCGGAGCGCTGCGTATACATGCTCGGGCCACTGACGCTACGCCTGATACCGCAGTCGGGACTTTATTTAATTAATGTAACCGATACGTACGCCCGTGTAAATGCAACTGCTCCCTTGTTTCAATCGTTCATTTGTATCCCGCGCCTACCATCGCCCGTGCGAATTCGAGCAACCATTCGTTCGCCGGTTGCACACACGCGGTTAAAATACGCTCTCCTGAGGTATCGGGTTGTTATCGGGCGCGCCGCAGCGCCGCGTCGCTTCTGAAAAAGAGAAAGCTAAACGACGCCCGTCACGAGAACCCGCGCCGCGAGAACCACGCCGTTTGTCTTCTCCGTTCGATTTACCTCGTCATCGATTCATTCGCCCCGGCCTCTCTCGTTCGTTCGTTCGTTCGTTCGTTTCACGTTCGATTTACAACGTTTGTCCGAGGCGGGCAATCGAGCGAGTTATTAACTTCATTCCCCAAAGGTGCGTTCCCGCGTCTTTGTGTCCTCTCCCATCCCTCCCCCTCGTTCCCCACCACGGGAGAGAAGCTTTCGAATCAACCGCGAAAGTCGACCGTGATCCCGTCCTCCGCGAGCGAGCAGGCTACAGATACGCGGTTCGACATAAATGCATATTTCGTGTACGACACGAGGCGAAGAATTCGCCACTTATCTCGCGCCGAGTCCCGGCTCTTTCGCGTGCGAGCGCTCGCGATTATCCTCCACGGGTTACGCTCGCCGTCTTTTCACCGGTGGACTCGGCGGAGCCCGCGAGTATTTGCAACGGCTCGACAATGCTTCGCTCGTGCAAGTACATCCGGGGTACATTTTCGTTTTCCTCCGCGAACGCGATCGTGCATTCCACGGGTGCACTTTCCGTGTTCGTCCGTCGATTTCGGACGTTAATTGGCTCCTACGCACAAAAGGCTACCAAATTCGGAGCGTAATCAGATACGGGGCACGCTACAGGCTTCTATGCGGACCGGTTGCGGCACGACCGGTTGACTCATCCCGCTGGACTTCATTCGGCCCTCGGGGTAGAAGCTACAGCCACCGCTCCAAACCGCGAAGTCCCGTCAAGTCTCCGCTCTCTCAAGTCTGTGACCCGTTTTTCCACCGACATCGTGGGACACGACCGTGGGACAGGAATTCCTAGGATCCGTGATCGTTCGCGGGAATTCGCGCCGCCGCCGCTCGCCCAACTTTAACAGACACCGACCGCGCTCCCTCTTCCTCCTTTTTTCTTTCTTTCCTTTTTTCCTGCCCCTTCCTTCTATTCGATCCGTTCCGCAGGAATTTTGTCACTGACCGGCGGGCTCGCTGCGAGACGCATAGTTGGGTGAATCCTCGCGTCACCGGCGCCGTTTCGGTGCTGCTTCTTCGGCTCCGGTTACTAGGAAAATCATTAGCGCGACGAGTTTCATCGCGACACATCGCGCATTTTGCTCCGGCAATCGTTCGCGAATTCTCTCGTTACGTGGAGATTTTTTTTTTTTTTGCAAAGATTACGCGTTTGCTTCTCGAATAACGGATAATGCATATACGTGTATATTTGAGGTAAGTAATCTCGCTTTTTTTCAAACTTAATAAACATCATTGCCATCTAGTGACAATAATTTAAAAAAAATATATAAAATTTCGTACAGTATGAAAAAACGACATTACTTGTTGTGGTTCATTTCAGCGAGGCCACTTAAATATCTTTCCGAATTGTTACGATGTCGAAAGGCCAACGACTGATAAATATATATTTTTTCCAGCAGTTTTCATCGATGTTTCTCTTTTTTCATACAACTGTATATATTTTGTTTGTTGCGTCGTGTAGCTAAAAGATACGTTCAGACGTGGCAATGAATCTCTATCGAGATCACAGACCTCGGCAATCGAGAACCTTGTAATAAATAAAGGTGTTTGCTATTTATTACATCGTCAATGACAATCTCTTCTAGTATCTTGAAACTCTGCTCGGTGCATCGAAATTTAAAATATTTATTTTTGCAAGTTTGGAGATAGGATAATATTCCGTTACATTCGCGATAAAAGAGTGGCGTTCCTTTCGCCCTTGTACTGTCTGTAGCAATAATCGTAACGGTTCGGCAAGAAATAAACGCGAGTGTAAAAATAAGACATTGTCGGTGCAATAAATACAATCTGCAGGTTCGTGCGTAGATCCAGCCAAATTGCCCGTCGTATTGTAAAACGTGACAACTTCGCGCGCGCATCGGCCGACCTGTCACCGCGGTACGCACGACATTTTATTCCACTCTAAATTATCGTCGCTCAGATCTTCAGCCTCTCCGTTTCTCCGGCCCCGAAATCGTCATCCGGTTTGTACACCGCAATAAAAAGCAATCTGCGAGCTGCTCGTAATTTCGCGGTGAGCGCAATACGAACGACGAAATAACTATCAATAAGGGACGAGTCCAGTTTCCATCTGGTGTAGGATTAAAATTGACCCCGCCTCGTCGCTCTCTCGTTACACGGCGAGAGAAAAAGAGAAAGAGAGAGAAAGAGAGAGTCGTTCCTTTTCCCCTGACGACGCACGACGACGCGAACAGCGGCCGCAATTAAATTATCCGAATTACTTGTCAACGGTGCAGTTTCGAGCTTATCACGGCCTGCTTGAATAGTCCAATCTCGAGGCTTGTACGGCCTCGTGTAATAACATGTAGTCACGAACGAGCGTTTATGTACGCTTGTAAGCATTGCGTAATGCAATAAATGCACAAGCACCGAACGCAAGAAGAAGAACTCCGACTGTCCACGAGAGCCGGTGTTGTTGCAGCTCTCGGCAAGCAGCAGCGGACTCCTCCTGCTTCTTTTTTTTCTCTCTCTTCAGCGTATCTCTCTTCGTGTCCGCTGTTGCTTCGCGTCCGATGCGTACACGCGTTTATGCACGCGTATAACTCGGACCACCGGTCATAAATACGAGGCGCGGAACACGGAGGCGACGCCGATGCTCGGGCCCTCCCCGACCCTTCGTTCAAATGAATTCGAACGAGCGTATAGTATTTTAGCGGGGTAACGGGACATCGCGCCCGTTCGATTAAATTGAATGCAGGTGGGACGCGCACGTGATAAATTTCAAAATGAAAGAAGAGATAAAGGGAATTGGGCGGGGGGAAGAGGGCCGATTCCTCTAGTAACAGAGGGGAGTACGCGTCTTATCTGGACGTCTCAGCTGTTCTCACTTGGCGCCATTTCTTTTCCTCTCGTCCATCCGTCTGTTTCAGGGAGGCACGATACTTTTCAGAAACGAACACGTCGAATCACTTCCAATCATTTTTCTAACTAATCAATTTACGAATCAAGTAATGTCAGGTTTTTCCGAACAATTTTGTACATTCTGCAAGTTGAAGGAAAAACATGTCGCACGAATGTTTGTCATTTGTTGTATTATATCATACACATCATAGTTTCGTACCAAACGTGAATTATGTTTACCAATGCGAGACGAAAACTTACTAGGTAGTATAAATTCCTTTGTGTTATAGACGAGATTATACATCCGACGGATTTTGTCTTTTTGTGCAACTTGTGAAAAATTTGAGAAATCCATAGTTCTTTCTTCATTTTTACCGTTCAGCTAGAAGTGACCTACTGATTTTAACTCTTTATTTAAAACAATTTACAATGTTCGATTTATAAACGAAAGAACTGAAATTGAACGTACGACGCGTTGTAATTTTATCGAATTACAAGTTTATATATATTTTTATATAGTGTTAGAAATATGGATTTGAATGTAAATGCAGTACTTGAAAGCATTGTTAATTAACTGCAACAATAAAACGAACGATAAACAATGTGCGTTGCTGCTTACAAAGTATGAATAAATCAAAGTAGTCAAAAGATGATTCCAAAATGTCCACCATTTTTTGTCAATTCAGAGTTGACAACTGTAAGAAGATTGAATCCAAAACTCTTTGTTTCATTTCAGCAGATGAATGATTAATTCTTCAACACGTGCGAACGCTTTCTCCTTCGAAATTTCCTATAAATAACAATTCATCAAGCCATCTCGGGAACCAAGATCTTTCTCCATTTTTAAGAAAAATGATCGTTCAACCAGAATCGAACAGAGCGTGCCATAATATGAACAGCAGAACAGCCACATACATATGTAACACTTGCATGTTGAATCGACATGTGATAACTTACTACTGACAATAGATTAATAAAAGTAACAACGTTAGTAAGCATGTGTGAACTAACCAGATGATTACTATACTGATCATACTTCATGTAGTAATGCGCATTATTTATCGTACAATTCATACTTAGCAATGAACATTATTTATTTTCATTTTACATGTTATAACTCATTAACGATACCTAAAGATGTGAGATTTCTTTCTTGCTTTGAAATCTATAGGATACAATGTAACCTATAAAAATTTAGGACACGCGGTGTAAGAAATGAAAAAAAACGCCGGTCGAGTTTGTCGATTTAAGAGGATATTCCAATGTAAACTTTTGAAACAAAATCGATTTTTCTTTTTTTTTTTTTGCATATTCTTAGTTTCAAAAATAAATCTCTGTAACCTTGAACACGTGAACTTCTAAAATTAACGAAGTTATGGTTGTTCGAAGGACAAGCGTCATTGTTACCGCAATACTAAACTTTAAAGGCATTTTTCTAGAAACTATGTTTTTCCACGATATCTCAAAATTTACTCGACCAATTGACTCAAAATTGTGACTATAGCCTCTACCAGAATCAACCAAAAAATTTTATTTTTTATATTTTTTTAAGCTTCCGAAGTTTAACAAAAACGTGCAAAAATCGATAAACGAACTTCAAAGTATCGCCACTTTTTTCATTACCCACTTTTTTCTTTCGTTTTGGTACTTGCTATAGTCAAACTCATACTTAAGGAGCATTCACGTTTTTTTATTTCCGACAAGTAGAATAGCCAGAATTATGGGCACCGTGAGACGACCTTTCTTTAAAAGCGATTATGTTTGAGACTATGCAGTGCCACTAATTTTAACTTTTTTCGTCCCAAGGAAACTTCAAAACGTCGTTGAAACACGTACAAATAAACCCTGTCAATTTGACTGCAAAAGGTATAGTAGTTTCTTTGCAAAAAATTCCCCAATATAGTTAAAAAAAAACACGCACTTCACGAACGTAGCTGAAGCGAAACTTCCAAAATTGACGGACCTACAATGGCTGATTGGCCATCCATAATATTTGGACAAGCGTGTTGCGCGCGCCTTGGCAGCTAACGCGGCGATCGTTTCGGTCGAAATAATAATATCGTCGGCGGGGAACGATAGCTAACAAAAATGGCCGTAGATGAAATTTGCACGCGGGTAAAAGTGGACGAACGAACGAGCGGGTCGGTTGTCGAGATTTATTCGTAAGCGTATAATTTGTTCATCAATCGAGTTGGTCGCGCAGGGATGCGCGTTAATACAAACTGGCGCTGTATTAGGCGAAACTTTCGGCCCGTTTAAATTTCCATAAATTCCGTACGCAACGTATTGTCATAATACGCGAACGAACGATTAATTCCGGCGACAGATGGCGACAACGTTGGCGGGAGAGGCTTGGGTTCCTACCGAGAAATTGGTTTCACGTGGTCTATGGTGTTGCGGCCAGGGTACGACGTTCGTAGCATCATTGTTCCCTTTCCAAATCTCCCTACGACGATCTCGAATCGAGCGTCTTGCGGTGTGTAAGTTCCGTAAGTCGAACCCTCGGAGCGTGGGTATGTTAAAACAGCACGATGGTCCCTGAAGAACGGCTGCTCGCGATTCATCGAGGTGTGATCACCCACCGTGAGTCTAACGCGACGTAGATGACGGTGGTTGGTGTAATTGTAGCGAGGTTTGTAATTGTAGGTGGCTCGTTCGGTTCTAAAATACGCGCAGCTTTCAAACTACGTTAGTTTCAGAGTAACTAGCTCAGTCTGCGGCGTTATTAAATCACGAATTCCTCAACGCTGGCGAAGCATCCGCCATCCAAAAGACACGCAACCTTCCAACCCTCACGACGGCGCCAGCAAATCCAAATTGAATTCTTACGAGTTTCTACGAATCTCTGGCACTCCGGC
Organism: Tetragonisca angustula; assembly: GCA_036937485.2. Taxonomy (NCBI): domain Eukaryota; kingdom Metazoa; phylum Arthropoda; class Insecta; order Hymenoptera; family Apidae; genus Tetragonisca; species Tetragonisca angustula. The sequence goes on along the minus strand of JAWNGG020000503.1, from coordinate 29,869 downwards.
TTTGTATCACGCCTTCTGTTTTACGTTCACGTTCGCGGTACGATATCAACCCCTTGACATACGAGTCAGATGAGACTCGATGTGACCAAAAAATGACGTTTACTATTCATTTTAACATTTAATTAAACTTATAAACAAAATCAATGGAAACAATGACGAAGGAACAAATTGATAATTCAATAGTCCTGTAAAGTATGAAACTTTTCTGGCATTTTTTGCACTGTCCCCGTTGTTTCACTTCTTGTGTTACGTTTTTAAACACACGTGACATTCCTTTGCAGAATGTTTCGTTTTATTGAAAGATGTATGTTTAGAGAAATGTCTCTGATGTTTGAGTTGAGCACTCACTGTGCAAAGATCTGTGTGCAAAGATAGTCACGTAGAGATAAATGAGAGAACGTTTCTTCTGCAATGTTCGGACGAAAATTTGACAGTGATTGTTTCGTTGATATAGACAGTTCAGAATGTAGGCTCGTAGAAAAATATTCTTTTTAATTGTACCAATAACAATGAGAAATTGTCGACGAATTTAAGCTGAACTTTGTAAAAAAAGATCATATAACGATCCACTTTGTCTCATTTTAGAGCACGAAGTTTGTACTGTGACAGTCGTGAATTTCTTTTCGAAAATGATTTTACGCCACGTAACAGGTGGGAAACTATGGACACATTTTTCTCAAAAATTGTAAGAATTCAGACGCGTGTATAAACATTAAAAAATTTTTCTTACGACTAAATCTAGCACGATTTTCAAGATTGAAATTTTTTCTTTACAACAACTCCTTAAAACTCGCTGTACGATTTTTTTTTCATCATTTTATTGAATTTGAAACATTAGAATTAGATGACAAAAATGTTGGGATTTTCGAATTTTTCTCGTTTAACATTCGATAAAACACCAAAGAAAAATTGCAAGTTTCAGGGAATCATTATGAAGGAGAAACTTCAGTCTTCGAAATGACGGTGGATCTCGTTGCAAAACGAAATTTTTATTATTTTTACACACGTTTGAATCTTCTTCGGTCTTTAAAATGAGACCAAGTGGGTTACTATACGATCTGATTTTAGAAACTTACATGTATCAGTTTAAATCACAACTTTTCATCGTTGTTGATCAATTATCTTCACTGTATTAAATTACGGATCCTTTAATCAGAGACTTTAGTTTAGGAAACGCATGACGTCTCCCAGACGTCGTTGCACATCAAAGGGTCAAGCTCTCCGTTTGCGTCTTGGCGACATACACGTTCGTCAGAGGTTGCACGCACGCTGACAAAGAGGGTATCGATCTATCCTCGTTCAAATAACGCTCGTCGACGATAACTTGTCATTACGAAACGCAGAGAGAAGACTCTGACGAGTCTGAAATCGGATTTCGACTTCCGCGCGAGCGCGCCCGAAGGATAAAGACGCTCGGATGAACGTTGAAGGTGGGAAGATGGCGAAGGCTGGAGGAACGAAGAGGAGGGAGAGAAACGTTGTGCGCTGCGGCTGGGTGACCGCGTGGCTGCTTGCCAACCCACATACATCATACCGTGACATAATCATCCTATATTCGCACCCCACTCATTCGACTTCCCCATGCTCCTGACTCCCCCGGGCCCTACCCTCCTGCTAGCTGCATTACGCTCTGCAGATAGTCTCATCCGTAGTATTACGCGGCGCTATCATAGCCACGACGCAGCGCTTGTGTTAAACGACATCCTACTTCCGTCCATGGCTAAGCAAACGTTGCATTGTGCCAACTCCGCACGCGAACCGTGAAACACCTACGCTGTCGTCGTATGCACGAGGGGTGGTTGACCACCCGGACGCGGGTAATTAGGTTGTCACTGTGGAGAGCGAAAAGGTTTCGACGAAAAGTTCAAGGACGTCGTCAAGACGAGTAAAGCGCCACCGAATCGAAGACACTTGCAGGAGTTGCAATTCTATTTTATCGCTCTTGGCTGAAAGATTGAACCGATTGAAAGAATAATAATGGTAAACTGTACGTCTGCATTATTGCAGTAAAGATTATTGCGTGCAAGATCTTGTCTGATTGGCGTTATGACAAATTACATTACTTCGATGTTAATTAAAACTCTTCTCGATTATCAACGATGGAGACTATCCTCAAATAACAGAGACTGCTTGTTCCTTACCCTAATCCGTTTCTAGAACGTTCAAGATGGCTTGATATCAAAAAACAGGCTCGCGTCGGTCTTGGACATACGCGGGTGGTGTTGCTTTGCCTGCGAGTCCTTGACACGTGGCCAAAATTATTTAAATCATGAATTATTAAATCAAGCGCTCAGGAATGTTCGATGCATTGAATTTACGATACATTAAGATTAAACGAGAATGTCTAATCGAGTGTTACACCATGCGAAACGAGTCATTGTTCCATGTTGTTCGACTCATCCGCGCGACATAATGCACGCAGGTAATTGAAGTTTGAAACACGGCACAGGGAATTGTACAGGGCTTTCTATTGGACAACCAGTGGAACGGGGGCTAGTTCTGATGCGGTCAGCTCGATTAATAAAATCCCGCGAAATAATAGACGAAGCTAGGCTGTCTAAGTATTCTCATCCGTGGTATTATGCAGTGCTATCGTTCTCGCGATACAACGTCCGTACCAAACGAGCTGCCCTCGCGTTCTACTTCCGCGCTTCTGATATCAAGTTACGTCCACACCGGCACGGCGAAACGTCGGACGTCTGTTAAAGATGCAAAGATTCTCTTGGAGATTCTTACGATTCGGTTTCGTAAGAGCTTTTTGATAGACTCTTTACGGTTCGATCGCGTTTCGAATCTATTTAATCCTTTCATTACGAACGCCGGATATGCACAGCATTAAAAACACATAATACACTTCAGCCATCGAGACGAGATTTTCAATTCGACGGTGGAATATTTGTACGATAGAAACTATTGCGACAAGAGATCTTTCGTAGTCTATTGCAATTCGGAAAAGACCGGCTACAGATCTCTGAAAAGTTAGGTTAGATGAAGCTTGGTTTGAAAAATTGAAGCTTGTTGAGAAAATGAAACATTCTAGACCAATGATGGCGAACCAATGACCCACGCAGGCTTATTAAATGACCCACGCGTTGATTCTTATAAACTTATCATCATATATATATAAAAGTATTTTAATTATTTTTCGAACCCCTCTTTTCGAAAAATGTTAAGAAAATTACAAGTTCGGTAGGAGCTTAAAAGTGAGAAATAAATGCATAATTGTGTTCTATGGAGGGTTTACGACTTGCTTATGTATATATATTTTAAGTCTTAAATATTGCATGAGTCAGTTGTGTCAAAAAAATTTTATATAGCGCTTACGATTAAACAGATGTTTTAACAAACACTAAAAAACATACCAGATCCTATTCTCAGAATGGATAGCTTTGCTAGTTTTTTACGTAATAAAAGAGAGAAACAGACAATGAAAAATATCAAGAAATAAAATATATATATCTAATGTATAATGCAGGGGTGACTGAGCATGCTGTCCCCTTTTATATCAATTTTCTGACGTCGACATTTATTTTTTGCTCTTCACTTGCAAAGAAATAAAAGTTGTAAAACAAAAAGGAAACGTAAACTTTTTAGAGGATTATAAAAATGAGAACCGAAAAAAAGCAGTTTTTAATCATCCTCCATTCCCCTTTCCAACTAACGCCACTGACTTAGTGACCCACGAGCTAAAAAAAATAATGAACAAAATTTGACCTACTTCTCAAGAAGGTTCGCCGTCGCTGTTCTAGACCATTGTCGAAACATTACCAGGAAATTCAAGAAAGATTCTATTTCAAAAACAGATTGACGATCAACGTGCATAATTCTGTTGTGAGATCTCGGTTCAGTGGTGCTCCGCCGAAGCGAACAAATCTTACGGCGAAGGGGTTCAATTCGTTAAATATCGACGTTTACGCAACCGCATTGAAATGAGTCTAGGCGAAAACTAGGCGAGAGACTCTTCAGTTCGCGACATGTCTGTTTTATTCATCAGGCTCGACCGTAGTTTAAAGCCGTAATTTCGCGTTGTCTCGCACGTGCTCGGCACAGTTAGCCCGAGCAACCCCCGTTAATCGCGTAGAGCTGCGTTGTTAAGTACCGGCCATGCAGCCTTGTTTGTTAAATTCTTTCATAACGACTAGGACGAACTTTATCTCCGGGCATTAAGACCCTGAAGAGGCTTACAGCCCGTCCGTGCGAGGAAATCTTGTAAAAATTCGTGAAAACGTTCGAGTGCGGCATTCTCCGCGCAACGTAACGCTCGTTCGATTATACAGGGCGTTTCGTAACTTGTGGGACCCACTTCGGGAGCTGATTGATTCTAAAAATAATGAAAAAAAGTCATATAAATATATGTCCTATCTGTCTTCGTTTATGAGATGCAATGAATTTTCTGTTTTAATTACTTTTACAAAAGATGCTCGAAATTGACCACCTTGCGTTTGAAGACAAGCCTGCACGCGTCTTGTCATTCATCTGGTTACTCTCTCTATCGTTCCTGGTGTTTCTCGAATTTGTCGAAAGCCTTGCTCCATTCTATTTCGTAGTGTTCCAGCATTTTCAATCGATGTTGCGTATACAATAGATTTTAAATGAAAATCTAATGGATTCAAATCCGGAGAACGAGCAAGCCATGCAATAGCACCTCCACGACCAATCCATTTATTTGCAAAGTGTTGATTTAAAAATTGCCTAACCACTCGGCCAAAATGCGGCGGAGTTTCATCGTGCATAAACCGCATACGAAGTCTAACATCGACTGGAACTTCCTCCAATATTTCGTGTAAATACGTGCTGAAAAAGTCAACGTACTTTGTGCCTGTTAGTTTCCCATCAAGAGAAAAAGGTCCAATTAAAAATTTATCGATTATTCCTACCCATACGTTTACTGATGTTGATGTCTTGAATGCACAGTAATCTGTCATTTCTAAATTAGAACAACGCTCCATTATCACTTCAAACTCAATCTTAAACGACATTGTATTATGATTATTAGTAAGAACTGAACTGATTTAGAGAGTATTGCGAAATTTGTTGTCACACGAAAGATATCAAGTATTATTTGTAAACAGTGCGAACTATTGCGGTCTAGGGAAAGAGAGGCCTGACAGAGAGTTTGCTCTGTTTATAAAATTCATTATGTCTCATAAACGAAGACAGATAGGACATATATTTATATGACTATTTTTCATTAGTTTTAGACGTACAATCAGCTCCCGAAGTGGGTCCCACAAGTTACGAAACACCCTGTATATATTTTTGTTTAGTTGATCCAGAGACTCGATTCTCTCTCTCTCTCTCTCTCTCTCTCTCTCTCTCTCTCTCTTTTACTGCCCTTAAAACACTGAATCGCTTTAAGACTTTAATAAGTACGTGATTTTAATCCAATCGTGACAAATGCTAATTACACAAACACCTTTTGTACTTTAGGCAATTCCGCAGTATAAACTTTTCGTTTTTATCTGGCAGCGATATCGCTGCAAAATACATTTACACGGCGTAATTCACGCCTGTCGGCCGAATGAAGACTTTATCGAATAAACGCGTCGAGCATGTCATCGAGTGTGCAACGCGATAGTCGTTTTTACTAGCCGAAACCGGCCATATTTCACCGTGATCGGGCGTAACGTTGCGCGGCGATTAAAGTTTTAACTATTTATCGGGAAACGATCATTGCGCGCAACTTTCAGCCGCGCGTTATCCAAATTCCGCGCGTTTCTCGCGTCGCGTGAAGCTTGTTCGATGATAACAACGCGTTGCAACACGTCCGCTGCAAAATATGTTTTATACGCGTTAGCTGTGAATGACGAGTATACTCGTTACGCAGAAACGGCAATTTTGATGTACAACGACGAGTGGAATAGACTCGTCGTGCGAGAAAAGTAATTGCAATTTGTTACTTGAATTACATTTTTTGTGGAGAATACAATATATTTATATTACATTTCAGACATGTTGGAATTTTAAGACTAGACTTCACTAGTGCTTTTTACATCATTTTCAAATATTTCACTTGCGTGCGCTATCTTGTATTGTGCCATTGTGCATACGTCGTATTTTGTTTTAAGAAGTATCATTCTGAAAAATTAGATTAAATTTCAAATTTCTTCCTTTTATTTAATTTTTTCGTTCAACGAGAAAATTACGAATGTTTAAGTTTTGTGGCTGATATTAATCAAGTAATTCGTAAGTAATATCAGTCACGTTAAACGATAAAATTATTGACCATCATTCTGAAAGAATAGATCAAATTTCAAATTTTCTTTTTAAAATTAAATATTTTTTCGTTCAACAAGAAAATTACGAATGTTTAAGTTTTGTAACTAATATTAATCGAGTTAAACGATGAAATTATTGATTTTTCAAAAAAAAAAAAGCTAGTATCATTTCCTTGCAATTGAATTCAATTTTACAGTAGCTGCACATACTCTGCGTTCGACGAGTATAATCGTCATCATATACGTCACAATGTAGATACTTTACAATTTCAAAAGCGGCACAGCTAAGAGTTAATGTTAATTGAACATCGTGCGTACTCTCGTCGCAGTTCTTTGCCAGCGATTTACGACGAATTCGCGCGAACGTCCGACGTTCCCGCGCGCTCGATACCGCTGACGAGATAAGTGTTTCGAGTAAAATCCGGTTTACGAGGCACGGATGCTTTTGAAAGGAAAGGAGAGACCCGAAACGTATTTGCTATCGCGAAAGCGTAAGGCGCAGGCGATAAAACTACCGACGCTGCGTATGCTGCAAATGAAACGCGATATCGTCGTGCCCGAACTTTCACGAAGAACTTCAACGCGAATTTATTAGTCGTCCCGAGAAGAATAGTTCTCGGAAAATTGAGGTCACACGGGATATTTCGAAATACTCGACTTGATTTCGAACGAAAGCTCGATTCATTTTCGTCTCGTGTTTTTCGCGCAATGTGTTTCCACGTTCGAACTTGTGCTAGACAAAACTTGATCAAAATCAACGATTAAAACACGATCACTTGATTATTTTTCTTGCAAGCAGTAGTGAAATTAAAAAACAAAAAAATTGCACTAATTCCTCTGTCAACACTGTACAAGAATATACTGTCATTGTATGGCGTCATTGGTCTGTTCAGCGTTTTGACGAACAATGCTCGAAACGACAGGCAACGAGTAGGTTAACGCGATTCGTTTGTCTGCGTGAATTGAATACTCGTTCGTGCAGTACAGCGCGAGTTCTCGTGTCGAATGTATGAATGAATTAAACGGATACTTATTTCTTTGAGTCGGCAAAAGTGTCGATGCCAAGTGGTTTAAAGGGAAGGATTCCATCGCGAAAGGATACGCTCTTCGAACGTCAGCGGAATTTGTGATTCATCGTTGGCTTCCAACGATCTCAGCGATCTGCGAACTCAGGCATTCCAAATCGAGGATCAAACATCTGGCTATCATAGCGTCGATAGTGACGAGTCAATGTTTCTTCAAGGTGGAATCATCCTCTCAATTGACGCAGCGTGTGTGAAAAACGTTTGAAAAATTTCATTGCTTTGTCGCTGCTTCTTTGCATCTGTACTTTAACCATTATATCTTTTTAAAATTATTTCTCTACATTTTTAATTAGGCGTGTAATGAAGTGCATAAGTATGACTAATGTATGGAGGTAAAAGTGTTTGCACGTTCGACGAAAAGTCGTCTATATTTCAAACTATAAAACTTTATAAAAAAGAAAAGGTCCAGTTAGCCTTGTCTTTTTTGACAGTCAAATACTTTTGAAGACATTGAAAAATTCTTTTCACAACTAAATCTACCGTGTTCTTGAAGACTGAAGTCTTCTCTTTACAACGATCTCCTAAAACCTGCTGTACGATCTTTTTTTGCCATTTCATCGAACTTTGAACATTAAGGTTTAATACCAAAATGTTCGAATTTTTTGAATTTTTGTCGTTTAACTTCGATGGTTCGAGATTCAACGAAACGACGAAAAAAGGAAACACCGGTACGGAAAATTTTAAGAGGCTCTTGCAAAAGAAAGACTTCAATCTTCGTGATTATAGTAAATTTAATCACGAAAAGAAATTTTCAAAAGATTTTAAAGGCGTTTAAACTTTCACAATTTTCGACAACAAAGGTACCCTTGCCTTTCCACTCTGCAGCACTAAAAAGTGTGAAAACACTTTTAGAAAAGAACGAATTCAAAGAACTGGTTTCACGCTTCGCAGCGAGGCCAACTGGATTGTCGTGCCATTTTGTTTCACGATTCAAGTTCAAACGATTTCAAGTATCAAGCGTGCGAGCACTTTCGTCCACATCTGCCATACTTAATCGCTAGCAACGCGCTGGAGAGAAAAAGTAGGTTTATATCGAGATTCAATGAGAGAGGTGCCGATCGATCGAAACGAGGAAGCGTGGGGTATCGTCGTAATCCCGTGAAAACGTCGCCATAACCGTGAATCACGATACAAAGTTCGCCAGGGCCAAGACGGTCCTTACGGTTCAGTCCAAGACGGGGGACGGTAAGTCGCGGAGCATAGTGCGGCAAGTTTTAATTGTTACGAGTCGTCATGGCCAAAGTTATTTCGTCCCGGTGGTTGTTAAATCAAAATTATTAGTCCTGACTTCTTACTGCTGCGAACACGAGCAACACGAGCCGACTGAAAGGGCATTCGCGATCCCCGTGTGCACAGCTAACAACTTGGCTCCCACACAATTCAACGACGTCGTATAATACCCTCTCCCTCGCCAGTATCCACACGATCCTTGCTAACGAATCCTGCAATTACTTCTTTCTTTACGGTCTTTACGTGCTCGCTGATCGAAGAATATCGAGAGCTCGCGATCCATTTAATTAATATAAAATTTGTTTGGCGAAACAAATTGCAAAAAGTTTGAAAAGAAATCGCGCGCATACGCTCGCACGTTGGCCACGTGTTTTCAGAGAAAAACTGGTGAAACTCGCCTGAAATTAGAACGCTCGATTCTATAAACATACGTGGAAATTGCACGTTCTTCAAAGTTAACACGCTCGGCTGCGTGTGACTTTGAAGAACGCGGCACAAAAACGATCTTTGACCACCCTTTGATTCCCATCGGACGCGCGAAAATTGTCGTAGATTTTCGTCGAGACGAAAAAGATTTGTAGCAAAATTGTTTCAGTTCTTAGTCAGTTAAGCGTAATTTCCATTTATACGTGTCGTTTCTTCGTTCCCTTCGCCTCGCGAACCACCGTTCGAAATGATCGTCTCGTTTTTTCGCGTTATCGTTCCGCTCGTTATTCGAACTATGCAAAACTCCAGCGAAAAAGACGAATTCGGAAAATTGCTTTCCCCAGCATCCGGCGTGTCACGCAATCTCGTCTGGTAACTACGTACGTACAACCTCCGAGAGCTACAATTTCTTCTGGACAGATTCTTTTCTTTTTTTTTACAGCGAGCCAATGGCGTTGCGCTAATTTCGCAGAGAGAAATCTCTCTCGTCCAAGTTTCCATAGCAAGAAACGATCGCGAATTAATTAGCTCGCTCGCGAGTGCCCGCGGATTTCGTCCTCGAATCGGGCATATCGTTTGAGAAATCGATTATACGATATTCTGTTCGATATCAGAAGGAGAATCGCGAGCATTTTACCGATTAAAAAAAAAAAAAAAAAAAAAGATTGACGCTTTCGCGTCGCGAAAAAATTTTTTCGGCTGAGGAATTTTTTAATGAAATATTTTATCGCGTATCGCGCATGGCGGCGTAATGATGTTTTCGCAGGTTACAGACAGCGACGCGCCGAAACTTTTAATTAAAACTTGTTTTCCCCGCGTCTAGAACAAACATTTTCACGCGCATTTTTCGCTCGCTCGTTGTTTTTTCAAGCGAGGTGTCTTCTTTTTTTTTCACAACTCTCGCGCGTTAATCGCGCGAACGAAATTTCCCTAATTTGCTCGATTGTTTGATAATCCGCGCGTACGTCGCGCGAGTCACGTTTTTATTTTCAACGAGCGTGCATGATCGTGGTTATTCGAACGTACTGTTACTTTGTATGGGAAAGAAAGGGACAACACTCACACGTGATTACTTAGCGTTCGTTCAACGACAGAAAATTATCGTCTTTGGTATCTTCAGTGTAGCATCTACAATAGTTCAATAGTTGTTTCCAGTCGTTTAATCCGACATTTTTCACGCGTTATTTTATTCGTGTCTCTTTACGTTATAGTGATTTTAATTTATCTAATATTCTATACAATCTAATAAATAAATTCTATATAATCTAATTTTTACAGAAATTAGAATTTTACAGAAATTGGAAATTAGAATACACAGAGAAAGAAAGTAAGCCAGAGAGATGGATTCTAGGTAATACCCAACGTATAAATATATAGTACGTGCCAGCTCGTACGCAGTTTGCAGGTTGACAATCGTATAAACGATCGAATTGATAATTGCAACACTCGATCACGTAAACGCGGACCAATTTTTGGCAATGGGTGTACGTTTCACCGTTTGGCGCATCCCGTGTCTATAGACTATCCCTGATGCGTGCACAAACGATTCCAACGGTTAATTGGCATCGCATTTAGGGACAGCCGGTACAATTATAAATAGATTAGCAATCGTGTTCGTAATCAGTGCTAATGTCACTCGGCCATTCTCATTTGTCTCTATGATTGCGGACGAAATTGCCGAGTATACCTATGGCTGGCCGTTACACTGCGTCGTATGGAAAACTGCGCGCTGCGTCTAATTTCAGTGGCCACCACAGAGAGAGAGAGAGAGAGAGAGAGAGAGAGAGAGACCCGTGGTCCGATCTAATGCTTATCATCCGTGTATTTAATCAGATCTTGAATGGCTTCGATCGAGATACGCACGGTGATTTAATTTGTCGCCCGCTGTCAATAACCATTCGGCCGACAAAATTACGCGAATCGAACGCAAGAACACGTCGTTCCGTGATGCGTGACACGCTCCATTAACATTTTACGGCAGTTTCAATCGAGAATCATTCGTTGCGTAACAGTTGAAACAGCCACGCAATGTTAACAAAGCTCGTCAAAAGAAACAAAAAGAAACAGTTTTCGTTATTCTCGCCGGCGAGATAGCGAGCGAACGGGCCAAAGTTCCAGTTTCGATATAGTCCCAGGTTCTTTTCCACCTCCGACGTTCAGATTTCCCGCAAGCTTGTCTCGACCAACGAATTACGCGGGATGTCAGCCGTGTACAAGTCGCCCGTTGCGCGAAACGAACGAGTTTCCATGTTCCACGGTCTTTACGCGCCGTGTATCGGACGAGGTATCGCGCGGAGAGCCAGTACCAGAAACTCGCGTCACTCGCTGCTTAGAAACCATTAACGGGCATCTAATTGCCGACCGTTTGCCCCCTTGCCCGGCGAAAAATCATCGGTGATCTTCAGGCGATCGCCTCGTTATCCGCCGCGCGATCGACGATCGAACCAGCTAACGTAATCAATTGCACGCTCGCAGGTTCTTCTTTCTAACGCGTTGACGCGTTTTAAGAAAAGAAAAGAGAGAGACACGAAATGCAGATACGCTGCGCGAATCTTTCGTTTCTTTCGTTACCGGCTGCTCTCCAGCGTAGGTCGATTATTCGCGTTACGCACGCAACGCATTGGAACACGAACGGCCGCTAGCCCGTTGGCGAGTTCGCGACGCGCGGTTTCTGCTTTGCGAGAAAAAAGAGAAAAAAGAGAAAAAAGAGAAAAAAAGAAAAAAGAAAAAAGAAACGCGCGCGCTGGTCCCGACTTGCGACCTATGAATACGGTGATTTCTTTTTCAAAGCGGCGAGGTAGGGGAGAGACGTTTACGGCGCCGCAGGAAACTCGAAATAACGTCGGCCATCGCGCATAAAGCAATGACTCGGTAAAAATGCTCAAAGGGGCTCGGGCTGCGGGGCGAACGTACGTATGTACGTGCGCTTCGGGACGGTCCCGGTAATTGTGTGTTTTTATCAAGGCGGGCTTCACAAATCTGTCGAGTTGTTAAGGTAAGTGGCTGGCGGTTGCGTCCTACCGTTCGGTTCCTCTTCCCACCATTTCGTCGTCCTCTTTCACCCGGCCGTATATTCCTCAACGATGGAGTTAAAAGGTCGTCCAACGAACAGCCCTCCAACCATCTTCCTCCTTCCTACTCGCCGGCTACGTGCTATCCAGATAGAAAGCTACACGTGGCCACACGTAACTTATCCGATCCTCGCCGGCGATAAGATAAAAGCTAAATAGTCCGCTAATTAAAGACCCCTGCTGGCTGTTCGAGCCACCCTGGAACCTTTGCTGCGGGAAACGGAGAAAAACGGGCGGTTCTCGCCGCGTATTCTGCCTCTCACCGCGCGTACATCACCATCCACGGTGATTCTCTCCTTCTCTCTCTCTCTCTCTCTCTCTCTCTCTCTCTCTCTGTCTGTCTCTGTCCCTCCGTTCTCTCGCCACTCGGTTATTGCGCGTCCGGCGCAACGAAATTCTTGTCTTCTGCTTAACTATTAGGAGCATCGTGCCCGGCAGGCTTGCCCGATGCGAATCCAATTTTAATTAAATTTTATTAGCCGGACGAGAGTTGAATGGGAGATAAATTTTATGAATTCCTGCAGGCTATCAAAGTAGGGGATCAAAGGCTTCTATTCGCGCCAGTCTGTTTTCTGAGTTATCTTCGCGTCGTTTTTTTCTTCTTCTCTTTCTTTTTTTTTTTTTTTTTTTGTTTCGTAATAACGAATTGAACGAAACAGTGCAAAACGGTCGGTAATGAGAGTTAGATCGATGGCTGGTTATTTCATTAAATGTATATCGGTATATTTATCATCGTCGATATCGCTGTTATTGTTGTTCTAACGTAAATATTCGCTTACTGAATAAAAAAAAGCACACGTGCTGATTTCCAATAATTCGTAAATTTGTCTTGTATTCGTGTTTCACGTTGTATGAAAATTTCACGAAAATACGGTGTTCTTTTTTTTTTTCTTTTATCGAACGAGCAAAGTCAAGATAAAGATCGTTGATACAGAATATTATTTATACGAACGAGCGTTGGGTGCATTTGTTGCTAAGATACGGATGGGCCATCATTCGTTCGTTTGGGCTGGCTACTTGTGTTGTAAATGCACATGAGGGAAAGACGGCAGTAGACAAAAGAAAGCAGTGAGAGAGTCTTCAGTTATTAGAGAGAACAGTCACGTGTGTAAGCATTTAGTAAGAAAATTATGATAAGAACGAATGAGTCTTGATTTCAGCCTAGAAATAGACTTCAGTCTTTACATTATTATTTACATTTCGTTTCCCCTTTCAACTCACTCAGTTATCGGTGGTTCGCTTAATATACTAGTACTAAAACTTTAACCAAACCTTATACTATAAAATAGACTAATAAGACTAATAAGAACAGATAATATGCACAAGACTTAACACTCAATATACTTAAGAGAATTATAAAAACTTATATATAATAATTAAAACAGAGTCAAGTGATTTCTTCAACGAGTATTACTTCAAGAACGATACGAACGATGCGAAACGTGAAAGAAGATCGGGGCGAATCCGAGTGGCGAGGGTAAACAGATCCAAACGAGGCGAGCCGTGCCCGGGAAGATTTAAACGAGTCGAACGAGCCACGAATCTGGACGCGAGTCGAGATAGGTTAGGGCGGTTACACGCGGACCAAAACCGGTTGCGACGGGTCAGCGTATGCCGAGAATGATTTCCGTCGGATTATGATGAGCCCGGACGTTTTCGGCGTGGGTCGCGGCACGTCGAGACAAGTTGACACGGATCGGGAAGATAACTTCAACGCCTTTGTTCCCTCGTCGACCCGACAACGTTACTCGTGGCCACGACGAACACGAGGATCGATCGATCGATACGATCGGCGTACTCGTGGTTGTACGGTCGAGTTCGACTTTGTGGGATTAGAAATTGAAGGGCAGTTTGTAACACCGCTTAATACTTAATTCAATTAAAATAATTAAATTAATTTACTATTGAATCTTCTTTCGAAATGATATTAAAAATAATTCATTTCTCCTTAAATATACTACATTCTGATTTGAAATATTATTTTATAAAATTTTTATTTGTATAATTTTCATTCATAAATTATAATAACAATGCATAAATGTAATTTAAGTGTCTCTTATCGTGGATCATCAAATTAAATAACAAATTTCCCTAAAAAGATTAAAAGGCCGCCATACTACTTTATTTTAACGATTTAACATTTAATTATAAAATTATTTCTTATATTAATATAACTGGGGTATCTAATCCTAGTTTAATCTTTAACTTTCATATTTTTTAATGTATAAATTTAATTAAATATATTAATAATTTAAGTTTCACCTATGATTACTGAATTTTTACATAAAATTATTTTATGTTAATAAAGTTTATTAATTATTAACTTATAATATAAGTTTAACCGCTATTCCGAAATGAGATTTAATTTTATAGCAGTGGACTGCAGACTGATCTTGCCTAATCGTGGCGTTACAATTCACTTGTTTAGCGTGACTTACTTTGCTCACGGATGGAGATTTTGTTTCGACGTTCGCTCGTTGAAAATTCATCGTGTTGTTCGCGTCGAGAAAATTACATGGTGAAAATTTTCGAGAATCGCATTCAAAGTACGAGTCCTATTGTAGGTCAGCTAAAAACTGACCTGTGACCTGTGAAATTAAAGCATCGACAGCAACCGTTTCCAGAAGATATCGATTGCAAGCACAACAGGACTATCAGCACGATCGTCTTGACTTACGCGGGTGCTTCTGCACGATTGTCTTGATCTTGCAAACATATCTGCGAAAACAATCAAAAGTGTTGGAATTTATTAATTTGGGGCAGTGGAATATTAGTTTAATCTTAACGCTTTTAGTATCGTCTGAATTGAATTTCTGATTTTATAGACGCCTGTTTACCAGCTTTATTCTTTCTAGAACTTTCTTCGTTGTACGTACCTTGTCCTTGAATGTCGTCATCACCCACATACACCGACATACATGTACATGTAGCCTGGTTAGTTGCATTATAACAAAATGAACGTCGAAAGGAAATACAGACTAGACCGTGTTTAACGTTCTCGCGCCAACAACGACAATACCTAACACCATCAGAGAAAAACGTCGACGTCGTATGGAAATTTTATTCGCTAGCGATCGTCTACCAGCGCTTCGACGTTGAATCTATCGATGAGGCGAGTTTCTGACGGATTTGATAGCCGTGGCCTCTCACCCTTGGAATTAGGAATTCGCAGACGCTCTTCAACGATCGAGGGTAGTACGCTTAATCGGGGGCAGTGTGCTTAATCACCGGCAAACGAGAGAATAAATCGAGCCTGTATCGTGAATATATGTCTGCCAGATTTTAATGAATCCGTTAATGAAGGGTGATCAATATTCGAGGCCGGGACAGCGGCGCGGCGACGGTTCTCATCGTAATTTTTATCATTTAAATTCGTTTCGTTTCGCGGCCGAAATACGCGTGACTAATGACCGTCGAACACTGCTAACGAGCTTCGACGTTTTCATTATCAAAGAGCTTTAACGCTCCGCCCCTAATTAATCGCGCTAGAAGATTAATACCCCCGTGGAAATCGTTCGTTTGCACTTGTTATTTCAATTAGCCGGTTGGAAAGTGCGCCGCCGGCGGTTCTCTCGTTTGCTTCGTATTCACGGCCGAATAACAATCCGGAAGATCGCCCCCGTGGCCTACCCCTTTCAATCCCCGCCTAATATGTTTTAATACGTCACGCGTGACTTGTTGCCCCTTATTGATCGAACTCCACCGCGTACCGTAACGTGTGAGAGGTGGGCGGGTAACTCTTCAATCGGATTTTACACTTATTCTTTCAAATTTGCAAATGTTTTCGTATTCTGTACGAGTGAAATGAAATTTTAAAAATCCACAAGCGGAGAAAACGGATGATATTATATGAATATTATAATATTATATGAAAACTATTTCATTTTAAATTACTGTGAAACGTAATTGTTCAACTTTTCGGGGTATTAATTTCGTTCGCGTGGCTGTTACATTTTCCTGTTAATTACGTCGTTGAGTAAACGCGGATTGAATACTCTTACTACACCTGCTTTTTCTTGTCACTGCAAAGAATATCGAAGAAAGAATAAGTGTAAAATCCGATTGGAGAATCACCCGGACCCGCGACGTAATATTCGAGTACCCGAATGTTACAGATTTCTGGGTTCTCGACTCGACCTGAGCACTACCTGAACCGACTTCGATGTCGGGTACTCAAAATTTTCGAGGCTCTAAGTGCTCGCGAACTTTAGCCAAAGGGTAGGTAGGAAGGTAACGTAACGCGTACGATTCAATCCGAGTCAATCAGGTCCGTCTCGTCGTCGGTGATACCAGATCGGCCAGATCCGAGATACCAAGTGGCAGACCAGCTTCGTTTCTTATTTGTGGCCTCGTAGATTTCAGAAACACTCTCCCCTTCCTCGAGAGACCTCTTCCTCTCGCTCGCGCAATTTCCAACGTCCTCCGTTCGCTTTCCTGATTCTCCCTCGCTCGAGGAGTCTCGAGTCCCGAATGTCGTGGCTGTCGTGTCGCCTCGAGCGCACATACACGCAAGTCCGGGACAGACTGCAGCCCGGTGCTCCGCTGCTTCAAATCTCCGACCGTCGGCCGACCGCGCCAGACAGGTAGCTGTTAGCTTATGTAGATTAAATTGTTTCGAAGAAGCTCCGCTGCTGTTTATTCATCGCGGAACGACGTTGCCCGAGATAAACGAAACGATTCGAGGACCCCTTCGTCTCCCTTCGCCCTTCGACTCGAGCTGCTTCAACCACTTCGACCACTCTGCTCATGCCCCACCAGTTTGAAGACCGGTACACGGTGTCACGCGGTTTCCCCCTTTTTCTCTTTCTTTCTTTCTTTCTTTCTTTCTTGCTTTCTTTTTCCTCTCCTCGCGCAAAGGTACACGGATATTGTCCGAAACGGGTTAACGTTTAATCAACCGAGATGTTTGTCGTTCTTTCGCGGATGATCTGATCAATGGGCTGCAACCGGACGACAGGGAATAAATTAGATCGAGATCGTTGCCTCCTCTTACGTGGACTTACATGCGCGCGCTTAATCGTTTCGCGACAGAGGAGCAAGCTCGGACAAGCGGTTATTGAGAATTTAACATGTCGTGCGCGACGTGTATTATTCGTACCTGACGTTGCGAGTACGAGAAACTTTATCGACGCGTACAGGAGCGTTTGCTCGTTACTCCGTTACGCGCGGTGAAATAATCGAAGCGACTGGAAACGTCGCTAATCAGTCGAACAATCGGACGAAAGTATTTATAATAAAAATTCCTTTATCTTTTATTTATTTACCAACACCTATTAATATTAATTATATATGGAATTTTGGATCTATATTAGGATTTTTTTTATTAATTCAAATTATTTCGGGTTTATTTTTATCTATACATTATTGTCCTAATATTGATTTTGCTTTTAAAAGAGTTTCTCATATTATAAAAGATATTAATTCTGGTTGAATAATTCGTTTAATTCATATAAATGGTGCATCTTTTTATTTTTTATTAATTTATATTCATATTTGTCGTAATTTATTTTATTATTCTTTTAAATTAATTTATGTTTGATTTATTGGTGTATTTATTTTATTTTTATCTATAGCTACTGCTTTTTTAGGATATGTTTTACCATGAGGTTACTTACTCGAAACTTACACTCCCAGACAATCTCCAAGAAGCAACATTCGTTGCTCCTCTCACTTCAAATTCAACGGCTCGAAATTTTGAGCGTAGGAACTCGCATCCGCGAAGAAACGTTATGTCTTTACAGCATTCCGTGAACTGCGTGTTTTTTTAACTTTGTTAGGGAATTTTTTGCAGAGAAACTATTATACCTTCTGCAATCAAATTGACAAAGGCTTATTTGTACGTGTTTCAACGAAGTTTTAAAATTTTTATTTTGGGACGAAAAAAGTTAATATCAGTGGCACTGCATAGTCTCAAACATAGTCGCTTTTAAAAAAAGGTCATCTCACGGTGTCCATAATTCCGGCCATTCTGCTTGTCGGAAATAAAAAAAAAACGTGAATGCTGCTTAATTAGTATGAGTTTGGCTATAGCAGCTACCAAAACGAAAGAAAAAAGTCGGTAATGAAAAAAGTGGCGATATCTTGAGGTTCGATTATCGATTTTTGCACGTCTTTGTTAAACTTCGGAAGCCCAAAGAAATATAAAAAATACAATTTTTCGGTTGATTCTGGTATAGTCACAATTTTGAGCCAATTGGTCAAGTAAGTTTTGATCATGGAAAAACATAATTTCCAGAAGAATGCCTTTAAAGTTTAGTATTGCGGTAACAATGACTCCTTCGAACAACCACAACTTTGTTAATTTTTGGAATTCACACGTAAGGTTACAGAGATTTATTTTTGAAACTACGTCCTTTAAGAATATGCAGAAAAAAGAAAAATTCGATTGTTTTCAAAAGTTCACACTAGAATACCACCACGAGGACGTATTTCGTCGTGGATCACGCGCCCCGTTACACTTGTCGGCGAAAGAAACCGTGGCAGAAGAGTTCGGTGGTCGTCTTTATCGCTGACGGAGAGCGGCGAAAGCGGGCGATTAAAGTATCGTAAAAAAAAGTTTTTACGCGCCGGCGAAATTACTCCTGGGTGGTAAGCGGTGGCCTGGCATTGTTCGAGCGGAACAGGGTGTATCTCGGCCGAAAATCTCTCTCGTGTACGGTGTTTCGATGCAGCAGGA
This sequence comes from Tetragonisca angustula, assembly GCA_036937485.2. NCBI lineage: Eukaryota > Metazoa > Arthropoda > Insecta > Hymenoptera > Apidae > Tetragonisca > Tetragonisca angustula. Next base: position 11,163 of record JAWNGG020000503.1, on the reverse strand, counting down.
GAAAGAGAGAAGAAGAGAGATCAGCGTTTCGGCGCTGGCTGGACGCAGCTCGCTGTTAATTTACCGTTAGCCACGCAGGCCCGCAGTAGAAATTCCCAGTTTACCGGCGGAGAGTATTAAAACGGCGGTGCGAGCCGAGTCGTGGCCGCAAATCCACCTAATGACTGTCCGCCGCGCCGCAACGGAAACAATAAACGCGCACGTGCGTGCACCGCGCACGCAGCGGATATTTTCTTCACGGACCGGTGACGCCCCGACTTCGATTTTTCGCCGAGTGAAATCTCGTTTCCCGTTTTTACGGAGTGCCGCGACTTCGATCACAGACGATAACAGATCGAATCGGCCAACGCCGATAAATTGCACAATGAGCGTGTAATTTATGGGTACGATTGTCTTGCGCTCTCTTTCTCTTATGCACGAGCACGAACGTTTCAACGGAACGATTATCTTCAACACGCGTCTCCTCGGGATTCTTATTTATCAACTCGTAGATCTTACAATCGTCGATTTTATAAGTTTATAACTAACGAACTGGTCATTTGCAGTTTGTTCACTTGCCCTGAATCTCTCGCGTTGTCGTGCGCAAATTGAACGACGCGTACGTGCGCACGATTTCTTTCTCAGCGTTTATCGTTTCACAACGTCTTCGTTACAAACGCTTGATTCGAAACAACCATCGAAAGATCCATCCGAGAACTATCAAACGAAGAAACGTGGCGATTGGATATTTTGCCAATTGCTACGTGCAAAATTGAAGAGGACTCCAGATTTAGGTTGGATAATCTAACCTAATCTATAGGAAAAATCAGAAACAAGTACACGAGCACTACGAGCTGTTCGAAGAGGAGCTGAATGCGACGAGTCACGACTATTTAGTTTCGAAACACGTCCGCAATCGTGTTTCAGTCAGGTTGAACCACATAAAATCTTTTTAAATATCCTTTTTGTATCTCATCTGTCATTTACAGTTTCTTAGCAGCAGCTTGGATGATATACAGTCATCTTCAGTGTTGCCTCGTAATCCTCCGTTCCTAATCATTCCTGAACAAGATACGAGAAGACGAGGGGGAAAAGGAATCAATTCCATAGAATTGTCTACGAGAAAAATTCCAAGTGTAAATTTACGTATCGTTTTACCGCAGATCTTTTCTCAGAAGGTTATCATTACGACGATACTTCGTGTCGTTAGCCGTCGGATGAATAGCGATCGGATGCTTGAAACCACTCGATTGGCGAGTGTCAAACAGCCCATCGTACAAACGAAACACATTACGCGGCAGCTGCTTATTCTCAGATAGTCGTTAGTCTTTCACAGACGTTGGCGCGTCTGAATCGGCGATAGCTCCGCTCCTAGACCCTCCTCGACCATCCCGTTGAATCATTTATCGCGACGAATGCACGTCGATTATACAAGTTTTCCACCGACTCTCTCGGTCTTTTCACCCGGTCGTTTCGCCTCTTTTTGATTGGCGATGTTTATAATGCACGATATTCGTTCAGCCGGTACTTTTACGCTTACGCGTCGATGTGTTTTCTTTGTCAGCGATACACGTCACGAGAGAGAGAGAGAGAGAGAGAGAGAGAGAAAGATGAATTATGAACGACGAACAACGCCGGATATTGCAAAGTCGCGTTTCATCGTGGAGGAAATCTTCAATCCGGATCGCTCATCGTGTTTCTTTCCATTTACAGTCAACGCCTTTTCCGCTTCATTTTTTACCGATTCGTTCCGCTCTTTCTCCTTTTCTCCCTCCCCTTTCCTTTTTTGACGTAAATCGCAACGTATTTGTTCACTCTCCCGCATCCTGTCACGGTTTTCCAGTTTTCCACGTGACTTTCGGACGCGAAAGCTGCCAAATGTCTCGCCTCTTAACCACGTTGCGCTGGCAACTGATTGCGGACCATAACGAGCGACCGAATCGTATACAATAATTCGTCGCTTTCTCGTCGGTGTGACATCACCGGATAGAAATTATTGAAAAGTGACAAATTTATTATTTGTTTCGCCTATTTTGTTTTACTTAAATATACTTAAAACTGAGGAAACATTACAATTTTGGGACAAAAAAATCTCGACTTGCGTGGCACGTCGTTCCAGCGCAAGTGGTTAACGCGTATCGAAGTTTAATAAAGTTCGATCTATTCTCGTGTAATTCTCGCTCAGTCGCGTTTGTTCCGTGGCAATTGGTTTTCCAGTTTTTCCAGCGACAAACAACGTCTTTAAATTATTGCAAAATACTAGCTGTTACGTAGCGGTGATCGGGGAATTTCTCTAGAACGACGCGACACCTGACACAGTTTATCAGCAAACAAACGAACGGGCAGAAAAGTTAACTTTGGCCAGTTTGCCCCGACTTTTCTGCATCGCGCAGATCGTGGGAAAAAACGTGGAATAAAATAAAGTTTGCAGAAAGCTTTTACCTACCGGCTCTTTCGATATTTCTCAACTGTCGCGGTATTTTCGCTGTTGATATTCGCCGACTAAAAGCATCAACTGGCAACCGTTCAAACGACTCTTTTTATTAAACACACTTTCGCATTCGACGCTCTTTGACGATCGATTCCACCTTGTAATGCCACTTTTCGATCCAGATATTTTCTCAGAAAACGACCGCGTCTATTTCACGAGTACTTACAGTGCGTTTAATGAGCACGTGTACGCCATTTCTCTGAAAAGAAATGTTTTTTCGCTCGCAGTCAATAGCGTGTCCAATCTCCATTACTAGCGATTATTGCTTGGACACGACGGGACATTCAGCGACAGAGGTAGAGACAGGCAAAGACACGTGTCTTTCTATGCTTTATGATTGACCAAACATTTTTAAATCCTGTCAAACGAGCTTGGTCTGTCCACGGAAATCCAATCGTCAAACATCATCCAACGAAGTACTGCTTTAATGTTCGCGGATTTGGGTCTTTGCAAATAATCGAGACGCTCAGGTGACGATCAAATTGCACGGAAAAGGATTCTTAAAGTCTGAATCTATGAAAACTAGGGGATCAAGTTAAAAGTTAGAGATCTGAAACATATTTTGTCAAATATCTCGAGAATTACTAAAGATACAGTTTCTGTATAAACTGATGAAATTAATGATTTTTAATAACAAATTTAACGGTGTGTACCATTTTACAAAGAATTGGTATACACCGTATATGTTTAAACGATATATTAAAAAATCACATTTTTAATAATTTTTTGATGATTTTTCATCTGAAATAAATCTTGATACATTTTTTATGAAAACTATATATTTAAACGCAAATTAGGAATAAATCGGAATCTTGATTTTTGCAATACGAAACAATTCATTAGTTTCAAATTTTTCTCGCTGAACGTGCAAAGCAAAATCTGTATACTTGAATATTTGTAGTTCTGAAAAAGTTGTTAGAGTTTGTTTCGAATACGTGTAGTCTCGCGCTGGAATGACGTGCCATTTTCTCAGTTTTCAATATACTTAAATGTAACCCAGGCAAAACAAATGATAAGTTTATTACTTCTTAATAATTTCTATCCAGTGATATCACACCGACGAGTTCAAAAGAAAGAGAAAACGACGAATTATTGTATACGGTTTGGTCACTCGTTATGGTCCGCGAACCAGTTGCCAGCGCAAGTAATGTCGTTTTCTGACGCTGTAAAAAATTTTATTTCATTTAAAAATTAATATAGCTTTAATCTGTAATATAATTTAACAACAAACATGCTAAATGTCAATGTATTTAACTAGAACATAGGTTATATCAGGCATAACATAGGTTTTGTTATATATTATAGCATAACATGTTATAATAAGTAAAATTATACATTTAAGTAAAACAAAATAGTTATATATTAATAGCTATATAACATTATATTAAATAGTTATATATTAATAGTTATATACTAAAACAAATAATAAATTTATTACTTCTCAATAATTTCTATTCAGTGATATTATACCGACCAGTTCAAAAGAGAAAGAAAGCGACGAATTATTGTATACGATTCGGTCACTCGTTATGGTCCGCGAGCCAGTTGCCAGCGCATGGGGTTAATCGAACCGATGGCGCCGTTTGTCTCCGTGCACGCGCGGCGTCCTCGCAACGCCCGCGGGCAATGACGAATGAGTCGGAAGGTGGATGACGTATGAGGCGATGGCCGCGGATACCGCTTAATGTCTTCTTAAGCTTCGACTTATTATCGAGCGGTGGCTGGCAGGCGGCGTTTTAATGGCGGCTAACGGAAATCGCATCTTTGTCCCCGGTGACTGATCGCGCGGCCAGCGGCTCCGCCAGAATCGGATGCGTTTATCATGCCGATTAATTAGACGTCTCTGAACCGCGACGTATCTCGTCAACGAGGAAGCTCGCTGTACACAACACTTTGATCCACCGAAAATCCAACCGAATACCGTTGACTGATTGTGAGTTCAGTTTCGTTGCAACCGGCGCGACACGTCGAGAGAGAGAACGAAGAGAAACAAGAAAAATAGAGAGTGGCGGCGAGATAGCACGAGAGAGAGAGAGAGAGAGGGTGGCACGTTATTCACGTAGAAGAGCGCGGGCGGTTTTGATTAAATGACTGCGTTTTTGCGCGGCGCGGGTTTTCAAGGGAAGCGCGCCGATTCAGGCCGGCTTGAAAGAACGTGTTCATTTGGCGGACGGTGACAGGCGAACGTACGTTTCGGCGGGAAACGATTATCATGTTGAAAACGAGACGAGACGAGACGAGACGCGAAATGTGAATCGACGTTGGCCGACCGAGGAACAAGCATCGTCGTCGGCCGGCTTGAATGCCGACATTGTCGAAAGTTGCGTCCGCTGAAGCTATTGAACTCGCCGGCTATCTGTTTTCCATTCCGCAGGAAACTTCGCTTCGAACGCGTCGCGTCGTTATTCGAACGTGCCGTAAAAACAATGCCACGGCCGCCGATGTGGAATCGCGATTTGACGCGCAGTTCATTAGCTGTAACAAACCCAGCACTTTCTCCATGTCCTTTGTCGCGCCTAAATTAATAGCCGGTGTCAATAGCTGCGGCGCATTAAACGCGTTGTTTCGCCGCCCGTTTCATTATACATCGTTGTCCATTTACCTATCCGATGCTTTAGAAATTTCTACGCGAAATATGATACGACGATACTCCTATACAACCCGCTGCACGCGTTGCGACACATTCAATCGCGTGAAACAAGATTCTATCGTTTCTGTCGCGCGCCGGGATTATTCGAGACAGAAACGAGGCATCATCGTCGTTCGTTCAATTAATTCCCTTAGTCGCGAAGAAGTGGTAAATTTTTTTATACTTCGCGCGAGAAAGGTGATTTTACGACTTGTTATTAAAATAAAACTTTTTGTGAAGAGTGAAACGCATTTGTAAATTTCGGACATTTTAAAATATTTTCAGACTAGTTCACTGATCAATTAATTAATATTAACCTCTTGCCACGGCACGTCGAGAACTTTCTGCCCCAAATTGCAACATTTTCTCAGTTTTAAGTTATACTGAAATGTAATCCAGGCAAAACAAATGACAAGTTTATTACTTCTTAATAATTTTTATCCAGCGATATCATATCGACGAGTTCAAAAGAGAAAGAAAGCGACGGTTATTTTTACGGTTCGGTCACTCGTTATGGTCCGCGAATCAGTTGCCAGCGCGAAAGAAGTTAATCAAGCTAAACAATGAAATTATTGATTTTACAAAAAGGAAAGAAACTAGTGTTTTATTTCCTCGTTAATTAATTAATTCAATTTTACAGCATGCTGCACGTACTCCATGTTCGTCATCGCGTCATTCTAGCGACACAAGATGTTGAAACTCCTCTCTGAAAGTTCCTGAATGCAAGGATCTATTTCTAAAAACACGTCGTAGTGTGGAGGATGCGTAGGTTCGCGTAGATTTTGACGTTCCTGGAAAGACGAAGAAGCTGACGAACGTTAACTAGGGTTAATCGATCAACCTTTTACCTTGCCAGCCAGCTTTTTCTGTCGCGGTGTCGGTGATAGTGATGGCGATAGCGATGGCGCGCGTCTGCCCGCGTGAAACGGCGCGGCGTTCGATCGCTCGCGGAGAAGTCACGTTCGATCGTAGCCGGTGGAACGTGCAAAGTTCAGCCGCGATAATATATCACAGCCGGTGCAGCCTCGCGCACGGCCTCGCTAGGCGAACGTTCGCGCGACGAGCTTTTACGCTTTCGCGCGATTTAAAGAGATATACCCCATTGTGAATTATGCCTCGCTTCCCTGTACGATGACGAGCATCTCGTGTCCAGTATTTACGGCCATTGTCTTGCGGTTGGCCGCTTGGGGCTAGTGCCGCGACCGGCATCGTGATCGTTATTGAGGCGCGTGGGTCGTCTTCTTCCTCCTTCCTCCTTCTATCCTGCCCTCCCCCCCCCACCCTGGTCCCTCGACAATGTTTTCAACTTTGCCTGCATGTACGTATTACTTAGTTGGATCAATGGTTCCCACGTGTTTCGATAAGGCGACCTTTCCGTGACTTTTTTCCTAACCCTCGCTCACCCCACGGTAACACCACGTTCCGTTTGACATCGATCAAAAAATTGATCCAGTGAACGACGAGCCAGTGAACATCGGTACAGTCTATTAAAAATTCTGTTGCTTCGTCGCGGCATTTCGCGGGCGAGGCGAGCGATTGTCCTTTCTAATCGGATCTCCGTTTCGCCATGTTGAAATCCCGTACAGGCGCGCGTGTTCGTCGCGAGCTAAACGGCGATACGGCAGTGAATCACGCCGAAACGCGAACGTTTCATCGGCTTTCCCGTAGCGTCTAAAATTTTCATCTTGAGCCGGGATGTTTTGCCGTTCCATTGCTCGAAACGGCTTGCCCGGATTACCCGGTATAAATCTCGGCCGACTTACGCCAACTTCCGGCGAGGCGACCATTTCTCCTTCGATCAAACAGCGAGACGACGAACGCTCGAATCATCGTCTTTGTCGATTTTTATCCAAAGGAACGAATAGAACGACCAGGTGAGCGACTTCTGCGAACATTCGGTATGAAAATTCCGATATTCAATAGAGTCAGTTCAATTGAGCAATGAAAGGATACTCTCTCTCTCTCTCGTACCTTGCCGAATCATGCAGTGTTTCTAATAGTCGGTATTATAACTCTCTTAAAGTATTAGACAGTACTCTTCTGTAACGAATCGCGATCCGTGGACAACTCACGTTCACGACAACAGCGAAACAATTGCGTTTTCTATCGTCGCCTCGTGTCAGAAATACCTGAAGCGATCAGCGTTCAGCGAGAGTGCCCTGATCGATATATTTCTTTCGAAGTAATCTCCCTTTACGATCGGTGATACAAATATCGTCGAGAATCGTATCGGACGAGATCGTTGGATTTGGCGCGCTCGCGAGTGTATCACCGAGCATCGGTGTATATACAGTTATAATTGCCGTGATTCCGAGCCACGGTTGCCAGTGCGTCTACGATTACCCATTACCCGGATGAATATCTCGGATTACGGCACGGCAGCTAAATAAATTACTAAAGTACGCCGGCCTGTCTCTTCTCCCCCCCTCCTCCCTTCTGCTTGCCATGACCTCGCTCTGTCTCTCGTACACCGCGAGCCCACTCGCCGGCTTGCATATTAACAAGGCGATAATGCGCTCGCACCGGTATAAATCTGCCAGTGTGTGTCGGTCGGCCCACGATTCTCGATTCTCGATCGGCGAGCGCGCATCGCACGGCCATCGCATAGAGAGAGCGGTGAGCTTCGATCTCCATTTGGTAACGAGGAAGCGCCCCTTTGTACGCGCGCTCTCTCTCGTCCGCGATTCTCCTCTCCGAGAGGGGAAGAAGGCACGCGGTCACCGCCAGTTTATGCCGCGCGACGCGCGTAAATTTCGTCGGCGGTTGTATTTTTGCGTAACGCGACGGGGCCTCGTGTACGCGCGGCTAGTTATACGGTAACGTTCGCCCCGTTATGAAAGGTTTATTAATTCGAGCGTACGCGTCTCATCTCGCCGGTGCTTCTCCTATCCTCTGTCCTCCGTTCTCTGCGTCGCTGGCCGAGCCCCTGCAACGTGGTTTCACCCGGAATATCGCAGCATTTCGTCTGAGCATCGCGAAATTTGCTGCCGCGCCAACGACGTCGCGATGCACGCATTCCTTCGCACGTTCCTTACGTTCCACGTTCCCCCCCACGTGCTCGAACAGTCGATTGGAAATCACGGTTTACCGTTGAATTATGGCCCGTCTCATTCAGCAGAGCAGCTCGATCATCCTTTCAACAGTCACGCTAGAGCGTGCGATAATTAATTGGAAGGTGAATGATTAGAATGATTAGAATTATTGACTCTTTGGGGTTAGGTGGGTTTAAAATTGTCCCACTTTTTTTTTTTTTTTTTTTTTTTGACAGCTAACGCATGGTGGGATATTTTTTAACCCACCTAACAAAATACTAATATTCATACAATATTATATTATATGCATGGGATTATTTATACCACACACTGTAATAAAGAATTTATTTAAATATTACTTTTTTTCACTTTAAATATTTCATGTTTAATAATTTAAACAAACGATTTTTCCCTATTTTCTATATTAAAAAGAATTCCGTGCAGGTAAAATTATGAAATAGTGTCTAGAAATATAGTAGAAATAAAATAACTTAATTATTAAAAATTTATTTGTTTCAAGTGAATTATTCAAATTGTAAAATAATGTATTTCGATGATATTTTTGCATATTATTTAACAAATTTCACAATTTATTTATAGCAATTCAATCACTGATTGAACTTCCAAGCATTAATTCATAGCTTGAACAATTTATTTATAATAATTAAATTATATTATTTAAAATAACGGAAAAGATAGTTACATAATACATATGTTCTTTGCAATTTGGAACAATAAACGAGTGAAAATTTTTATATGTTGCGCAACTACTCTGCTTTACTCGATTTTTGACTACATAAATTTCTACTTCATATACATCAATGCAGTTATAACTTAAAAATTAATGTCCTGAAAGTGTAAATTTAGTTTTAGACAGATATATATAAAAAAATTAATAAATTATTACATTTGACATCGTAACATATTTATGAAAGTATAACCTTGCGATAGAAATCTAAAAACGATTGATTAGTATAATAGAAAAATACTGTTTTGAAAAACTAAAAAAAATTATCAACAGTTCCGGGTCATTGACGATCGGAACATTAGATTAACCTTCAGCGGTACGGAAACTCATTACCTATTGAACTTCCGTCGTGTGCACATCGACCAAAATTCAGGAGTGAGTTCCAAATAATATTTCTGAATATTCTAATTGTTTAAATATTATCTAACATTTCCATTAATTTATTTGTAACAATTAAACAATAAATTCGTTTCACACTGCTAAGTTCTATTTAAAATTTTCAATTAATGATTTGTAGTAATCGAGTCACTAATACATTTCTAAGAAATTTTCATCATCTGTATCGCATCATTAACGACCGAAATGATCGGAAATTTAATGTCGTTTACTCGTAATACGGAGACAAGAGCTCATTACGAATTGAATTTTTGTCCTATACACATCGACCAAATTTAGAAGTTGTGAAAAAAAAATTATCAACTGTTTAGTGAATCACTGATAGACCGAAATATACATTACCCTTGAACGGTACGGAGGCTCATTATCAATAAAATAAATTTAATTGTGTGCACATCGACCAAATTATTAGAAGTTCGAAAAAAATTATAAACAGTTCCGGGTAACTGACAATCGGAACATTAAATCAACCTTCAGCTCATTACCAATTGAACTCCCCGCAGTGTGCACATCGACCAAAATTTAGGAGTGAGTTTCAAATAATATTTAAAACATTAGAACATTCTCATTGCTTAAATATTATCTAATATGTCTAATAATTTATTTTCTGACAATTAAACAATAAATTCTCTTCTAACAAAATCTCTTCGAGATTTACAATACATTATAATGAGACCCGTGCGTAGTCACCTCCACGTGGTGGGTCTTGGTAATTGATATCGCTTTACAAACATTAAAGTTTGTAAAACGTTATCAAACTAAATTGTAAAACGATAAACGTTAAAGTTTGTGAAACGATATCAAGCTGAGAACTACGCAACCTACAGTTGAGTTTTAGATCGTGAAAATTTCTGTTCATTCTTTATTTCACGACCTAAACTGAACTGTAGGTACAATTAGTGTATAAGTAAATTATTGGGCCCCCACCGATGGACGTCGAGGGATATCGCAGGGACATCGTGGTGGGATGCGTGCGTCTTAGATTTAAGTTGCGTGCGTTTAATTTTAAGTTGCGTGCGTTTAGTTTATGTAAATTCACTGTGAGCGTATTCTGTACGAAGACACGTTTGTTTGACTTGGGACGAAATAAGGGGTCCCTTTTCACTCGCTTTTCTTTTTTCTTTGTTCATTGTTACTAGTGCTACTGTCATTGCACTAGAGTAGAGATACACTTGTTACTGTCATTGCACTAGAGTAGAGTTATATTTGTTACTATCATTGCACTAGAGTAGAGTTATATTTGTTACTGTCATTGCACTAGAGTAGAATCACTTTTGTTACTGTCATTGCACTAGAGTAAAGTTTCCAACTTTCGTTGCCAGTGTGTCAAGTTGGGGAACTGCAACCCCGTCCGAAAGGACGAGGTAGGTTCTTGTAGTATAGCGTACCCTAGAATTCAGCTCCAGTGGTTCTTCGGAAACCCTAATTGTGCCAGTTGGGGGTTGCGTTAGACTACTTGCCGCTAAGTGCTCGAACCCTGACTTGACACCCTGACATATTGCGATGTCAGTGTATCAATTCGGGGAACTGCAGCCTCGTCCCAAAGGACGAGGTAGGTTCTTGTAGTCGAACATCCTTTGTAATTCGGCTCCAGTGGTTCTTCGGAACCCCGCTGTGTCGTTGGGGGTAGCGCTAGACCACTTGCCTCTAAGTGCTCGAACCTTGATTTGGTACACTGACAAACCGCGATGTCACGGTTTGAGGCAAAGTTCGGTTCTTGTAGTCTACGTAGCTCTTCGTAATATTGCTCCAGCCTAGGTTCCGAATAAACCCCACTGTGCCGATGGGGGTACGCTAGAATACATGCCTCTAAGTGCTCGAACTCCGACTTGGGGACACTGACAACGAAAGTTGGAAACTTTAATCTAGTGAAATGACAGTAACAAAA